>JAUELC010114815.1:0-11639 GCA_031471745.1 Cryptochiton stelleri
TTATCAAGCGACGTTTCGGTGCGGAAACTAGCACCGTTATCAAGCGACATTTCGGTACAGATACTAGCACCGTTATCAAGCGACGTTTCGGTACAGATACTAGCACCGTTATCAAGCGACGTTTCGGTACAGATACTAGCACCGTTATCCTGCGACGTTTCGGTGCAGATACTAGCACCGTTATCAAGCGACATTTCGGTACAGATACTAGTACCGTTATCAAGCGACCTTTCGGTATAATTCTTATCGAACACATGACACCGTTATCAAGCATTGGTCTACTTCTGCCAGTGTATGTACCGAAACGTCGCTTGATAATAAATAAAAAGTGTAATCCATAAACAAATCTCGTCTTTTTAGTTTAACCGGCTTCTAAAATCCGTCTCAAAGATATATATTATAGGGAAAGGAAACAAAAGTAAACGTGTGTACTTGATGAATGAGTGGGTATTCGTGAGTATTTAACTGTATGTGAAATTTTTCTGTAGAATACGATAACAAAATATATTCGGAAAAAACGTTACGCTCGAGCATATTCGACAGGGCCGTCATTTCGTCAACAAAACACCGAAGAACCCTTCAGTAAAAAGGCAAAAAATTGATTCATAGTATAGTATTCACTATTACTTCCTATAGCGACACGGGATTATTTGTCTGTGCTGTTGAAGCATCCAAATGATGCACAGGCGGGTGTTTCCCAAACAGGTTGCCATTTGAAGGTTCATCTTTGAATCTGACCACTTTTTGACACATTTTAGTGACTATAAACAGAACACAGACACTATGACAACTGCTAAATTAACCCAGAGTTAAACGAGAGGCTGCTTTGTTATGGTCGCACGCGGATAGAAAGGCGCAATGCGGTTTTAATACGATTCGCTGATTGGTTGAAACTGACACACCTCTAAACACACCTGAGATATACATAAAATATGACTGCTCTCACAGTATTTTCGTACTTCAATTGACTAGCTGACTTTTACTGACAAGTATAAATCGTAAAGAAAATATCGCAAAAATACCAAATTAACAATGTGAGATACAAACACCGACGTTCTTTATGATGTTTATCTTTGTTTCTTAAGTTATCTACCCGATTAAACAATGTATTTGACTTGTGTATGACACGCAATAATATTATTGATTTTGTGAATTTATTCTGGGAATTTTGGAATGAAAACTTCTTTATAAAAATGAATTTTAATAAAGACTTGAAATACTATAAAAATGCGTTAAGGGGACTAAAATTTATTAAAAAAAGTCATTCATTTTTCATTTTTTCATGTCACCAGTGACAAAATGAAATCAATATGTTTGGAAATAAACTTTTCGTTTGTAAAACATTTCAGTGCAAAAAACAATAAGTTATTAAATACAGCAATAGTTCGAAACTGTTATGAGGGCAATGTTGTGTAAATAGCGACCTTCTTGCAATAAGCTCTAGTTCACATTAACTCTCGTTTACATAACCTCTGGTTCATTTAAGCTCTCATTCACATAGCTCTCGTTCACATAAGCTCTCATTCACATTACCTCTATAAGATCTCGTTCACATAAGCTGTAGTTCATATTATCTCTCTTCCACAAAGATCTCGTTCACATATGCTCTAGTTCACAAACCTCTCGTTCACATAATCTCTCGTTCATTTAAGCTCTCATTCACATAGCTCTCGGTCACATAAACTCTGGTTCATTTAAGCTCTCATTCACATAGCTCTCGTTCACATAAGCTCTAGTTCACATTACCTCTGTTTCACATAAGATCTCGTTCCCATAAGCTGTAGTTCATATTATCTCTCTTTCACATAAAATCTCGTTCAGATATGCTCAAGTTCACAAACCTCTCGTTCACATAAGCTCTCGTTCACATAAGCTCTAGATCACATAAGCCCTCGTTCACTAAAACTCTCGTTCACATAAGCTCTCGTTCAACGTTCACATAATCTCTCGTTCAATACGATCTCATTCAATAAGCTCGCGTTCACAGAAAGAAGCAGACAATGAATCAAGCTTTACACACAGAACGCGTTAGACCTCGAACTAATGTAAATTGGCTTGTAGTTTGTTATTTCCCTCAAGCGCAGTCTAAATATCAGATCTATAATATCAATGTAAACGGGAAGATGTTATGGCAGCACTGTTTTCCTGAATATATTTATAACTTATTTATTGTCCTGAGTTATGGCGGAGACGAAGATGGAGCAGTCACATTAAATGGCAAAGAATAGGGAGAAAATCTAAATGACCTTTGCGAGTGCACAGTAGGGTCCAAACCAAGGGGCCAGTGTTTTGCTGCGGACAGCTCGCGGCACCTTTGTAAAACACTGGCCGAATCAGTAGAGCTCTTTTCTAAATGTTTTCGAGCTAAAGGCATCATCATGAGACTGTCCATACTACTTGCTGGAGAAGACATAAAAGCGTTCGAAAATGTAGGCAATGAAAGAGCAGAGTCCAACAACCATCTTTGGTGAGCATCCCACGCATGCGCTGCTGACCACCCCATTCCAGGAACAGGGAAGAGAAAAGATGGTGGCCGGACCGGAAATACCGGAAGCGGAAATGGTTTATCGACTCCTGTATATGCTGCTGGGTTAAAACCGGGTCTCCTTGAATCTAGCAATCCTGGAGGTAAGCCAAAGTGCCGTGGACCATTGCTACCTAAAGAGTGAAGATCTAATCTGTCATCTGCTCTCCCAAGACGTAACCTTGCGCGTGAATTACAATGTCCTTTGTCGTCATCAGAACCAGAAATACCTAAATCATCGTCATCGTCGTCAAGGCGACGGCGACTTCTCTCGTGCATCTCACGTTCTTCTTCTCGAGCTGAAAGAAGAATACGAAAATTATAACAAAGAAATTAATTTACAAAATACCAAACATCCGATCAATCTGAAAAAGTTTTCTGACGATGACTATTGTAAACAAGGTTTCGCCCTTCTTCATAAAAGTGTCATCAATCAAATAGGTCAGAAAAATAGTATGCCTTAGCAATTTTGAAGTCCGCATGTGCGAGTTTTAACAAAACTTAAAATGGAAATAAAGACACTATAACTTTTATATCCGTTGACCAATCGAGTTGAGCTGAACTGTAAAACATACTCAACAAATATTTAGTTTATTTCGAGTTGGCTATTTAATAGCTCACTTTTGTTGAAGTTAACAGAGCGACATAACATAATAACATAACATGACTCTGACATGTCTGCATTAAGAAAAGCCCTTCAGAATGATATACTCAAACAGAATAGTCTTACTATTAACAAAGACTACTCGGTATTGACAGTCTATAAAGACCGAAAGCAAACTTTATTTCAGATGAATAAGGCGTGGATTTTTTACCCTCAGTCTATTTTATTTAATGTTTACCTTTCTAACTTATTGGTTAAAAGGAGAAATAAAAGCTCTGGAACCATATGCAAATAAACATTTTTTGTTATCGTTTTTATGTCTATATTAGAGGCCTACCTACCTGAAGAAATATTGAAGTTTTGGGAAAGTTTTTTTTTCTTTTAATCAGCAATACAATTTTGGAAAATTCAATATACAAAAATCCAAAAGAACAAGAATATGTTGGCGGGATTAAAGTCTAAGGAAGAATATAGTTCTATTCTTTATTAAGTTCACAAAGTGACTTGAAAGACAATGGCGTTATATTTAATCATAATTATTATACGTATAAATATGTGAACAAAACTGCCGCATGATACCTTCCACAGCTTTTTCTACAGAAATTTATTCTTGAATAGTGGCAGCGATGAGATTTATTTCATTGTTAAATTGGGTTTATTCCATGCATTCTGTGTTCATTTAAGCACCGTTTGAAAGGTATACCCTTCGTCTTTATTGGATCTTAGGCTCTACCCGTTTATGGATCTAACTGATAATGGTTAGTCCATAAAGCATTATTAGAATGCCGATATCTATACTATCAAAAAGACAAACAAAGTAAGTAAACATACAAAACTGAAGGAAAATCCATTGGTGGACGAACGATCAGTTCGATGTGTATGAAACGGTAAAACGCTCTTATAACAATCTAAACCTTTTTCGGAAATCTTTTGAGAAATTTTACCTCTACGGTATACACGCGCCATATAAAATCCCGAAAACCATAAGGAAACAGGAGAAACATGGCGCATAGATACACACAAGTTTATATTTGGACATCTGAGTTACTCTAGTTACAGGCATTCTAACCACAAAGAATTAACTCATTCTCCCTTTCGTCGAGACTAACTCTACTGTATTGACAAGTCATCTTTCCGATCGCCTAAAAAAAAACTAACCCTGAGTGCATTTTACTAGTAGGGCATACATGTTACGTGTCTTATATTCACGGTTTTACATGTGGTTTTTATCGCTCTAAATGCCTTCAAAATGAATCGGTCCTGCGACAACTTTTTTTTAATCTCTAATTTTAAATCAGTTAGTAGTAAAATATTGACGATTCGTTCAGCAGCCAACTTTCTGTTACAACAACAAAAATGGGCAGTCAAAACAGTTAGTGCATGTAACACGTCACCTGCGGCTAGTGCAATTTAAATGTGGTTTGTTCTTATTACACAATAAGCGGTTAACGACTCACTCAATATGTCATAATGTCCCACCGTATATAACCTTCAGGCAAAATGTTTAAAATGGGGTAAAAACCGGTATAAAAAGTAAGAAAATATCACTCCTTTATCATTTAAATTCATTCAGTTTCCACAAGAACTGTCAACATCTTTGAGCAGGTCGTAAACAAGCTGTTACGTGAAGCTATTTTGTATAGCAAGGACCGTGGACCAGGGGAGCTCGCCCACTTTTTTATCAGCCACTCTTATTTTGGGCAGCTATGTTACTTTAAGTAGTTTAAATTATCACGAGACGTCTCAATTATGGGCAACACGAAATTTCGAATCATTTCGGGTAATCCCCCACCCCCCACAAATTAAAACAATTAATTTTTGATTTGCTGTATCATGTAATATAGGTTATAAGTGATTCAGAAGAACTATAGATGACAAACGCGGGTTTTGCCATCAAATCCCTTAAAACCGATGAAACTGATATTTTTTAAAAATAGTTTAAAAAATGATCCATTCTGCAGCATTCATGATATCAGAAGTCTATTAGCTGGAAGTATGCAAGTATGCCCCATTTACTCTAGCTAAAACGGCGTTGAAGCAATTCCAAGGACATCTTTCAAGAGTATAGGGCCCTCTAGTGTACAGTAAATGAAGTTTGAAATCGCTACTAGGCTAAAGAATCATGGGAAATCTTGTTTAACCATTTATAACATTTTTAGTAGACGTATGATTTTTTCAGTCTCTTCATTCATTTTTCATATAACAATAAGACATTAAATGCGTGATCCGTTTATAAGTAGGTGGGTTTAACATAGGCACTTCTAGCTATGAGTTTATTACCCATGATTCACCATTTTCCTCTGAAATTTAAACTGCGCGGAATGGATAAATATATGGTCTCCTGCGCAGCCTACATCACATGAAACCTTAAAAGCTGACCAAATACCTCAATGCCGTTAATTTAATACACTTCTGAAGATATAGAATATATTGAAACAAAATCATATATAGAGGTCAAACGCACTGTTTTTAACCATGCAGGCTACGTTGTTACGGGGGGGAGGGAACAACTTCTCCTCCCGAACGATAGTCCTCTCCCTCTCCTCCCACAACATCTATGAGCCCTCATGGGAAACTTGCTTCATCCAGTCCCCCCCCCCCCCACCTCCGAAATCAGGGTCGATCTACACGGATTTATAAAATTGGGCTGCAGGAATAACCATCATAAAGGTCTACTCGGAGGATTGCGGGGGTTGAAATTTTCTAAATGCTTATGCTGTAAACGCATTCTGTTCCGTAGGGGTTTGACTAGTCTTAAGAAAACTATGGCGGTAAAGATTCGCAGGTAAATATTATTTCTCTAAAGTCGTTTTAAAGTATTCTGATTGTGTTGGGTTTCCTAAAAAGCGGAAGAAGAACTAATCACAAAAACGACAAGGAAAGTCCTTGGTCAACTATGTGAAATCAGAGTTTTCCTCAATTTACAAACATTAAATGTATAAAATTCGATATGTCAAACAAAAGTATCAATATTCGGCCTGCCAGCACGCGACTCAAATATACGATGTCAAATCTCCATAATCCTGAAATACAAACTGAAGCCAAATTAAAACGAGAAGAGGACATTATTGACGGAGTTTACTTTAAAGACATACCTGCGGCCGCGGACAGTCTTAGCTTCTCGTCCACAGACAGACCGCTAACTCGATCCCCGACACGAAGACCATCCTCTAAAGCTTGGACGCTCATCAAGACAGCATGCGCCTCTTCAGCACTTGTCATGAACGGTTTTCTACAATGTAAATATTGGCAGACCAGTCACAGAGGGAGTCGCATACAACACGACACGTTTTCAGTCACAACGGTTGCAAATGTACCGCCTTGAGAAATGTAAGAGGGTCTGAAACAAGGAGCCTTTCTCACGCTACCGGAAGCCTGTTACTCAACACACGGCATTTTGTAGATAGAGAGGAATTAAGAAGATGCAATACATTCAGCAGTTCCAGGAGTCAGTCTCACCCCCGTGTGAAGTAAGCTTACAACAGTGCTATGTTTGTCCAGGCATGTGGAACAGGGAATTAGACAAAAGTAAACCTTGTTGACAAACTCCAAGAAAACTCCCCAAGTTAAAAGCATTTCAAGAAGACATAAAATGAAGCCCGTTTTTCCTGGCAACTTTTCTATATTTTTTTTAAAATTTCGAATTGGATTACATGTTTTGTTCACAAACATAAGAATGGTAAATAAAACTCCTAATCACTCCTGCAAAACATATACATACGGTAAAACACGTATTTAGACATGTATCATTTCTAGACAACCCTGTTGGCTGAATCAGTTGCCGTTAATCGAAAAAACTCATAATAACGATTAAAGGAAACTCGTTAGCTGACAGGGTTGTCTGAAATTGATACATGTATAAATACGTGTTTGACTTATGTTTCACAGTTATGTTCCTGTCTTTATCCATTAGGAAGTATGTTTTGTTCTTAACTTTGAGCGGCCGTTATTCCATATACCGTAATCCAGAATGAATTATTATTTCAAATTAAACCAGAATTTATTAATCTCACCTTTTATCTCTCTTAGCTGCTCCGTTTACTCGAAAGCCTTTGGCGAATGGATTATTGTCTATTTTTAGTTGAGTGATCTGAAAGAAAACAATATTCATTACCAATAATCGTATGGACGGGATATTGAAAAAAAAAAAGGTTAAATTATAACAAGGAACACATATATGCCTGTATTGTGTTTAAACTAGTATAAGTAGTAATAAGAACGTATATTGAGCTGGCATTAACAAAACAAAGAAGGTAGGCCTGCATGTATCACAGATGTCTAAATATAAATCAACTGAAAAGAATTATTGTCTTTTTAGAATAGCTGGAGGTTGACAACTGCTTCTGGACTGCGTGGTTTTTGTATGTAGATGTTGTTATTCTAAGGTCAACATGTCATTGTGAACCGGAATCTTTGCGAAAAGAATACACTTTTCAAGAAAATCAATAAACTATTCAGTTACTTTGTTCGTAGACATTTGGGCTGCAAATCTCCTGTATTATTGCTTGAAATTTCAACAATACTCAACATTACTTTTGTCTCAGCAGCGGTATCATTAACAGCATAGCCAACATTATACAAGCGAAACAAAATTATTTTAAATAAATACATAAATAAACAAACAAACGAACAAATAAATAAATTGACGGCTGGATGGATTAATTAATAAATCAATGAAGGGACGAATCAATGAAGGAATCCTTGAATGAATAGATGAATAAATAACAAATGAATAAATAACTGTGGATTAATTTTCTCACCTTGGTATTTTGATAAGCAGTGACGGCCATAAAGGCAGTTTCCTTGAAGACGAAAGTTCGAAATCTTTTATATGGTAATTTGGACAAGTCACTGGCTTGGACCAGATGAAAGCGGGGCTGATATTTGTGCATCGAATTGAGGATTACCTGCCAATTAAGAAAACAATAATGCTTGCATTTAATATTTATCAGTCTTTATGGATTGTCTGGAAGTTTCAACAGCGATATTGCATCGCCAAGGAATACCGACACTAGAATATACGAGAAACCTGATTATGCTGATAAGCTTTTTTCCGTTTGTATTTTACTTATGTTTATTACAAAAACTGTATATCCGACCCAATACCAAGACAATACTGGCATAATACGGCACGATACCAACACAATGCGGTCATAATTCAATACTTTACCTACGGGCATAATTCGATACCTTACCGACACAATACTGGAATAATACGATACTTTACCGACATCAGACACAATATCGACCCTATGTTTCCGTCAATGTGAAGCACGTTTTACTATAGTATGTGATAATTATAAATAATAAGCCAAAATTTCGACAATCACGTGATTGTAAATTGTTATGTTTCAGGCTATAAAAAAAAACAACATTCGAATTCAGTATTTTAAAGTTCAGCTTGGTATATGCATTGCTTGTGTTAATGATAAATCTATAAAAAAATATGGAATTTATTATTTTTTTAACATGTATAAACATCTTTTTTCTTTGTTATTTTTTTTTCACAACGTTTCAATCTCGTTCCAGATCACAATTGAATCGTTGTGAAAAAAAATAAGAAAGAAAGAAGTTGTTATTTATATAAATAAATTCTTGTTTATAATTCCCAACTTCTAAATGCAATTTAAAGATCTGCGTGTATAGATTCGTGCTTTTTTGTTTTGTTATATTGACAGAAAGCTTGTACATTATGTTTGTCGTTTTAAGAATTTGAAATTAATATATATTTTTAAAAACTCATTTGGTATAAAACCATGAGAGTGGAAAATGTCATGACCTATGTTTTGGTTTAGACAACAAAAACAATTTTAAGCACGTCTTTGAAAATAACTATTTTGATTGTAAATTATCAAATTAAATTGGACATATTCTCTAATAAGATTATTTTATACAGAATCTACTTTCTTCAAAATAATGCGCTATCTAACCTGAACGTAAGCCCAATAAACATTTGAAATTTGTATACGTGGGATTTTATGAAGCTTTTCTTTAAAATGAAAACTAGTCATTTGGAATCAAATTTAATCTTGTGAGGAATTTCATCCTTTGTTGAATATCCCAATAGGTATGTTTGGAATTTAATGCAGCGTTTCTTTCAACGTATAGAAATGTAAACAAACAGAATAACATTAACAAATATGTATTACATTTCTAATTCCATATACACAACCTGTATAACATGCAATTATGAAAATGTATAAGGAGCGCGCGTAATTTGAATAAAGTGTGATAGCAATGCTGTACTTCAGCATTGTTTTCTTTGAATAAAGGGTACTTTTTTATTATAACACTTTGCATTTTATAATCTATTTTGTCTAATGATATCATACGTTTTAACGTATGATATACGTGCACAGACACCCTAAGGTCGTGAGCCAATTATTTATAAATGATAACCTAAGAGTATGAATGATTAAAAACGTAGATGTAACGACTTTCCGTCAAGTCGAATTAACAAACTATATTTAAAAGTTCATATTCTCTTCTTAGTTCGCGTCTTAGTGTTAATATTAATGAGATTTATGAGTTGGATTAATTAATTTGAAAGTAATAAAAAAGTTGTATTATAATTTTAATATAGGCGTGAAATGGATATTAGAGTTGCTGAGGAGAAACTTGAATTAACAAGGAGTAACAATTAATGTGATTTGGAGCGGTCGTGCTTAAACACTGTCAAGATTCTGTTAAGTGTTGTTTTCAAAACGGACAACTTTTAATAGACAACACACAATTTCCCATATTCATATTACAAACGAGTATTCTGTCGCTAAATATGAGTACGAACTAAACTTAAGGGTATATCACAAAATCAATTTAAATTCAAACTTCAACACAATGTTAGGGATTTCAAACGCCTTTACTACCTCCTATACGACGTGTCGTTTCTGGCGTCTTTATCAAGTATGTATGAATAACCATCAACCATATGAATTTATACAGACCCACAGTAAATTGTTTAAATTTTGTACATAGCAGAAGGACAGCATTAATAAGAGTTGTTTACTGGTTGCATGGGCTCTGGATTAATGATGGTGTATTAGGCAGATGGGATTTGGAATCCTTTATTAAAATTACTTTTCATATAAGGAGAGAACTATGTCTTTAACAAGATAAGATTACAGTCTTAGTCTTTTTTAGTCTTTCCTAAAATAACCGTTCAAAAAAAAAAATAGTAACTACAATTCATATCAGAGAGAGCGATTAATATAAATATAGGCATTGCCCCTTTTCATCAATCCCAATTTCATGCATTTTTTTCATGCTGTTTGAACCAATTCACAAAGCAACGGGTTTTTTTTTTTAGAGTGTCGAAATGAATAATGAAAAAGGCTTTTACTGTTCGATTAATATTTCAACAAGAGTTTGCGTAACGGCATACAGAGCTGCAATACGTACAACAGGACTAACAAACACACTCATACATGAATTAATTATATGCAACTTATTATATAACTTGCAAAATCGTACTTTCAATTTGAAAAAGGGAAATCTTTGAATAAAAAAATCTTCACCATTTCCCGTTTTTGAACTGAAATAAATTGTTCTCCGCCATCCTATAAGGATTTATTTCACTTCACTGGACTGTTGTTTGGTAGTCTTGTTTTACCCAAATCTTGACAAGCAATATCTTGGAATATTGAAATGATACGTATATATTATTTCATAATATCGATATCTTTTGAAACACATGGGCATGCCGAAATGCATTCTCTCCTCTCAAGAGGGCTCAACAAACAATAGCAGAAGCTCTGACATATACTGGATGAGTTTTATTATATTAATATCATTTTTGTATCTTTTGTATATGAACAGTGTTTTCGTTTTTTGGGAATAACTCTGTCTTAGTTAGAACAGATATAGTATTTTTTAGTGGCTTTTATTGGGTAAAATATAAAACAATATACAAAGAAAATAAAAATGAATCAGCACATAACAAATTCGATATAAAGACAAATTATGGCAATTTTATTCTATTAATGATTTGACCTGTTTGTAAACATTACTAATAAGGGTATTGAGACATAGACACGCTCTCTGGGTGGTGTAAACGAGTTAATAAGAGGCGCCTTTGTTTCATTTTCCTCAGCAAAACAATGGTGCGTGTCCAGGTGATGTGTTAACTTGATACAAGACGTTTTAAACCGTTCAAAATGTTAAGGAAACTTAGGTGTCGTGTTAATTTACACGCCAGAATCAATATTGACAAATAAACCGCTACACATAAAAAAAATTACTAAAAATAACAAAGAGATACAGCCAGACGACGTCAATAAATTTTTATTAACATAAGAAAATGTAAATGTTTGATGGCACAGTTTTTGAGGAAAGGAAAACATTGGGGATGTGTCCTTAACTGAAAAAGTCCAGTGTAAGGGTCTTGACGAATTATGGCACCTTGGCGCCTCTGACGAAACTGGGTAAATAATTATGAAAGCCGAAAAATATTCTTTATAAATTATAGTTTAGAAATTGTTCAGTCCCCCTCAGTCAATAATTAGACATTTATTT
>JAUELC010114925.1:0-11637 GCA_031471745.1 Cryptochiton stelleri
TGTATATATTAGTTATCATCTGGATTATTGGCCAACCAGATACATGTACATTGTTCACATGCAAAAAACTGCTGCCATTGTCAATGGCTTCATGGTTGAATTTTTAGTGTAATATTAATGAACACGGGATTCTCATTATCTCACTGATATTTACAAATCAACTGCGAGTCACATTTACATAATTACATGTATATGATTGATTTTCAACACATCTCACAAAGAGACATGTTTTAAACAAGAGAAATGTCAAGATTGCATAATACGCCTGTCCACAATCACCAGTACTGTATGACCTGACCATATATACAAGAGACCGCTTCCACATAGTCAAACAAAGTCCAAAAGTGTTTGTTTTTTGGTTTAGACATAGTATTCAGGCAATATTATCTTCATTCCACTACATGTAGTTAATACATGTACATAATTTGGACATTACAGGATTTTTGGATCATACGGTATTCTTTAAGCCTAAGTACATGTTTATGTATACCCATTAACTAAATTACTCCATGCTAAATCCTTTCTTCCACAGCATGTACATGTACCTTTAAGGGGATTATAAAATCTCAAATAATAAATTTTCCTTGTAACTGGAGCGCACTAGCTACATTTAACAAGCCTTGTTCTGTTCTCTTTAATGCATTGGTTCCAAGGGGATACTACCTGTATGCGACTTCTTCGCATAATTAAGTCTGAAACTGGCTTCAGGAAACTCAAGTTATAATATAGGCCAAGGTGTAAATTCACTACCTGTACGAAAACAACAGAATCGCCATATAACATTGTCAGTGAACAGAGTTTTTCATCAAATCTGAGTCAAAACTAGTCGCTTTTGCTGCCTTGGGAGTCCAACACTGATAAATTCTTGGACAAAATCCTGATTTATATGCCAGTCTGATGAATTTGGGACAGGAACCTGGAAAAAAAAATTCCAGAAACTCCCCTGGGGAAATCTTCAAACCCAGAACCAGGTACAGGTTCAAAGAAAGACATAATTCCGTTGGTAGGCCTATTCCAATATGACCAACCCATCACTCAGTTTGCTAGTCTGGTTATACACGAATGTCAAAAGCTTATACCTAAAATGTCTAAACCTCTCCTACAAAGACCTATTGTAGATTACAAAAAGAACAAACTCTTAAGAATTTACTGGTCAAGCCGTCAAGGCTAAACTTCCCCCTGTCTCAGATAACTCAGATGAGTCATAATTCTTATTTCCCTTTAATAGTTAATTGAATAATGGGTTCATTTATAATTTGAATTTTTCCCTTTTTTGGTTTAGGTTTCATTATCATATTCCTATTATTATGCTTATAAGTGTATAATGTTGGAGATGCATTCGAACCCAGGACCTATGGGTTACAGGCCCAACACTATGCTAGATATGAAGAATTTGACCCTCACTGCACCCTGTTTTATCTCCATCAGCCCTGCCTCCAGTTATTCCTTATTACATGTACATGGGTTGATAGAAGCCACACCTACGCGCCACTTAGCTGACCGTAGATTGATTGTTTGATTGGTGTTTAAACTTATACTCAAGGGTATTTCACTCATATGACGACGGATTATTCCAGTCTTGTTCTGCCTTACTAAATACGGTGGAAAACCGAGGGGGGTGGGGGACGTCGTAAAAACCACCACCTGCAATAGCCGGAGTCACCTCGTGTGACTCCTTATATACATGTGGTCGACTGGGGGACTCGAACCATTACAGTACATCAAAGGAGGATCAGCAGCCTGACACGCTAACCACTGAGCCACGGTGCGGGTTAACCGTAGATTGAATAAAATATTCAATTTTGGGGGAAAATATTCAATTTTGTGAGTTTGACCTAGTAAGAAATTGACTCCTATCAACCCCTGATGTTGGGGCTTGTTTTCAGTCTGATCAATAATTAACAGTTAATATTTAATTATTTATATGATTGGTGTATGAAGATGTATTAAAGTTAATAAGTTTAGTTCTTTGAATCATTTTCAAAAATCAAACCTATTTGGGAGACCATTTAATTATTAAATCAAATCAATGGTACATTCCCCATTTATATACAATGTACAGTGAAACCTAATAATGCTGACCTGCCTATAAAGCCCTTAAGGGATGGGAAAAATTGGTCAAAATGGACAGCCCGGGTCAGTAGATACTCAGGGCTTTAAGTTAAATTTGTTAACCCACGAAAGTAACAAAGTAGATCCAGAAAAATGGACAGTATACTTAGGTTTACTTTTTGGTGACTAAGTGGTATGAAGGTAATAATCCTCACATATTATATTTTAAATTTAAAATTAAGCCATTAAAGAGCATTTCAAATTTTGACTAAAGTCAGAAAATGTTTTGTGGAATCGGCCCCTGGTATATAAGTAATGGTATACTTAGGCCTCAATATACTTCGTTTTCTGGTTATGTATATTCAGCCATTCAGGCGTAGGTTAAGGTACCGTATATGTATGCTTTAGGTTTCTGAAATATTCAGGGATCTCGATACTTAGCTTTTAGGTAAACATATGGACCATTTATAAAGACTGGTGGAATAAATCCACATAAAATCAGTGTTAAAGACAAGTAACAAATACCAGTTGTTACATTGACTAAGCAAACAAGTTAGTGTTAGCTGGATTATACCTATACCTGGTTAATAGTGTTTGACTGTGCTGCCATCATGGGAGCGTATGCTAACAGTAACGCCCACTCAGTAACGCCCACTACATGTATACATGCATGTCCACAAACCCAACGCCCACAGACCCCACACTTGACATCGCTGGCAAGTTGGCAACAAACAATGACAATCTACAAAACAATCCCAAGTTGCAAAACATGGCGCAATAAGACAAAGTGCGCACATTTACAGAGCCAGACGTCACAACAGGTCAGCTTCGGGTAACATTGTTGCTCAGAAAGCACAAGGGTACAGGAGGCTCCCACCAAACACATGCAGTACACCAAATAAATAACCTAATGAGAATAGAACCTAATGTGGACAAGATGTGAACATCATGTTCACACCATTTCTACACCATTCCTACAACATTGAGACACCATTTTCTCTTTAAACTCTTTTTTTATATTTTGATAAAATTCCACACACATGTTCACTGAACTATGTTGAACATTATTCACACAAAGTTCTTGGTTAAAATTTAATTAATTATCTCAAATTAAGCATCAAACTTAATAGCTGGCTAGAACATGTTGACCACATCATTAGGTTATTTATTTGGTGTACTGTATGACTTCTAATAGTATGCAACCAGAAATCTCTCTCAAGTAAAGCTTACCAACGGTGATCTTTACAAGTTGGTAACAACAAAATGTCTGTCAACATGAATCTTGTTGTGGCGACCTCTTGCACTTTAAAAGTAGCGACCTCTTGCACTTTAAAAGTAGCGACCTCTTGCACTTTGAAAGTAGCATACATGCATCTTGTTCTTAATGTAGATATTGCTAACAATTGTGTTTTGTGAAACATTTGTTAACCAGATGGGTTTTAAGTTCCTCTTTGAGAGAAGTTAACACACATGCTGTAAGTAATAGAGTGGCCTGCTAAAAAATGTAAATGTAAGGACAATAGGTTGGTTTGTTAAAAAATAATCGTTTCTGGTGATGTCACATAACAATATAAATTGTAAAACATGTACATGTGTTTCACTTCATCAATGTTAATGTTAGTGCATCAACAGTTTTTAACACAATAACAGTAAATGTGGGTATTTATTAAAGTAATAGACAACATGACTCGTGTAATTATATCTTTAGAAAACATACATCAGGCTTACACAATGGATTTTGTAAGTGAGCTAGAAATCACTCACCTTGGTCCGATTAATAAGAGTTTTTTTTATTATGTACATGTAGGTTAGTGATTTCATCCCAGATGTTTTTATTGGTTTGTTTGGGGTTGATTGTTTGATTAGGGATGTATATATATGATTATCATACTTATATTCACACCAGCCGCCCAACAATGGGTGAAGGAAACCACCCCCTCCGTCATTAGAAACAATATACAGGACGCAAAACATGGTGCGATATGACAAAGTGTGCAAAGTCACAGTGCAAGATTAGATCCCACAACAAATCGGCTTTGGTTGCTCTTTAGCTCAGCAACACCAAGACGCTCCTACCAACCTACCAGTCAACCAACCGTCCTTCACCTATAAACAAGATACCGGGGTATGGAGAAAGAAATTTGGAAATTCAGTAACTCTTTCAGTAGAAGTATGTATTTACTCTTTCTAGGCTCGCTACAATGGTGAACACAGTGACAAAATTTGAGAAATACACATCAAATTTGTTAAATTATAAGTCTCGTTGACAATGGTGACACTGTGACAAAATTTGAGAAAAACACAACAAATTTGTTAAATTGTAAGTCTTTTTAACAAATGTTCCGTAAAAACTAAATATTTAGCATTGTTGTTCGTCTGGCTTCTTGATACAGTTCAAAAGTAAGAAAAGTTCTTTATTCTCTGAATAAAAAGAAATGGACTTGCAATCTTTGTACAGTTTAGTTTGTGTGGGAATTTACTAAGAAGGTGGTTACCAGGAATTAGCAGCTGTCTAACTCAGGGAAAAAAGGCATGGGTCCAAGACGGCACCTATTTTTTTTAGCATCATCATACATTGCACTGATGGCAGTTACATGAAATTACATGCAGGCCTACACAGTACACCAAATAAATAACCTAAAAAAAAAATGTGTGGACATGATGTGGACAAGATGTTCACATCATGTTCACACCATGTCTAAACCTAGTCCTAATGTAACTGAGCATAATGTGTGATCACCCAGTCTTATGTCAGTTATAACGGATGCTCATAGTATAACTTACCAGTGCGTCCATTTTGTCCTAGAAATCCAGTCAAACTGTCGCGATTCTTACAAAAACACACATCACAGTAATCCTTGGTGTATTAGCTTCCGTTATGGACATCTTTTATGGTAATCCAAAACAAATTCTGACCTATCATTCCCATGATATTTGTTTTGAATTACCATAAAAGATGTTCATAACGAAAGGTAAGACACCTAGGATTACATCCATGGCTGTTTTTATTAGAATCGGGGCAGTTTAACTGGATTTCTAGGACATATGACTGGGCGATCGCCCATTATGCTCAGTTATATTAGGACTACATGTAGTCAAAACCAGGTCTTCCACATTGAGACACCATTTTCTCTCTAAACTCTGTATTTTTAAAAATATTTCCATAAAATTCCACACTCTTGTTCACTGAACTACATGTATGTTGAACATTATCCACACAAAATTCTTGGTTACAATGAATTAACCGAGAAACTGAATAGCTGGCTAGAAAATGTTGTTGACATGATGTGACATGATGTGCGCATGGTGTCCACATCATGTTGACCACCTCATTAGGTTATTTATTTGGTGTTCTGAACATGTACCTTTTTAGTTTAGTCTCCTACTCTAAAAGTTAAGGAAACTCTTGTTATGCATGAAATACATTTTACCTTTCAGGTATAAGGAGATTTCCAATGTTTTCTCACAGAATTCTAATGCTTGAGATAATTGTAAATTTATGTGACATGATATTATTTTCATCAAACAGATCAATGTACAATGTAGTAATTTGTCAATAATGTCACCAACTGCCTTAGCATGTATCAACGGCCAAATATTTGACTATCATATAATGTTTATCATACAAGATTACAATTGAATGACAATTTCAATCACACAAAATAAGCAATTGACCGATCGTCAGCAGTCAATCAAAAAATACCTCAGGCAATCCAAACGTTAAAAGTGCAGCCATTTTGGCCGACAAGCTATGGACTGGTAATCATCAATTGAAGAATGGCCCTTCAGAAATAATTAAAGCTTGAGACGTGGTAGCCAGATAACACAGTATTCATAGAACGATATGCAATGGCTTGGCTCGTCACTACAAGCCTTTAAAATCTGTATCTACTGGGCCTCCGTTATAATATGGGACCAATTTCCCAGATAAAATACATGTACTCTAATCCCCAAGAAATGGACCTTATTAATTCCCATAAAAAAATACATCAAAAATATTTTGCAATAAATAATTCAAAAATCTTTAAAAAATAAATGAAGGGCAAAATTATATAAATGTTATGCCCTTTTAAATGAACAAGTTCCAGAGTCTTTTTCTCCACCGACATGACCAAAGACAATCGGAATAAAATCTACATGCCATTCCTTCCAAATACAGAGCGGCTCCTATATAGCATTTTAATGATGTGTTAATTCATGTACAGGTGTCATTACAGATGAAACGAGGTTGTTAATGATGCTGATTAATGCATTGAATTGTGGTAATTATGTGTCTTATAATTGGACCATCCATGTATGATCAGCAATGACAGCTGAGCCATGATAATAACCATGTCGTGTGCAGTCAACCTTCAACCGTAATTCAACAATACAATGGCTGCCAGGTATACAACAATGGCAGCAATGCCAGTCATCCCCTGGGTACGAATTATGTAAAAAATTACGAGAGTCTTGATGGATTCAGGGGCTGATAGAAGTCAATTTCTTACGAACCCAAAAAGTATTTTCCCTTCAAAATTGAATATTTTTCCTTCAAAATTTAATATTGAGCAAATGTCGCTGAAGCAATTGTTTTGAATTCGGTATATACATGTACATAAATGTTATAAATGTGGAGAAAGTAAAATTTGCTTGCCTCCACTATGTATAGAACCAGGGACCTTTGGATGTACATGTATTATGCGAATCCGGCTTGACAATATTTATTAATTTGGCAGAATTCTTAATTATTGAAACTCGTAGATCATCATGCGAGATAAATGTAAGATAATTATGAAATGTCACCCCTGGTCTAACTCTTTTATAGTATGGAAGAAGGTGTGATGGATCGTGAGGCATGCCTTGGCAATCACTTGTTGCATAAGCTTATAGCGGTCACTTAAGCAGTTATGGGGTCACAAGGAGGGCACACATGAAGACCAACATACATACATGCATGTACACACTGTACATATTCTAATGATTAATTGCACTGGCACAGGAATGACAATAAATATTTAAAAAAAAGATAAATCATCTCATGTTCTAAATAAACTGTCAGAGATCATATGTTCTTAAATAGATCTTAATCTCGAATCGTTATGGATAACCTGTATACATCTGGAGAGAAGAAATAACTGTTCATGTGTAGTTATTTACAGGATATACTTGGGCATATCATGAATTGTCGGAAGTAGAAAAATTTGCTTTTCTAATGACCTGTCCTTATCAAGACTTAATATCTTTAATTTGCTCTACACCAGACAGATGGTATTGTGACGGATGTCAATGCTAAGGACCAACACACAAGTTCAGTTAGGCCTACATGTATATCAACAGTAGGCCCATTGCAGTAGGCCACTTCGACCTAAATATTAAATTGTATTCACTTTCCTGTTTGTTTTTTATTGTTTTCACTTGTTGTTAGTTTACATGTGTACTCTGCTATATTTGTGGTGTTTGTACATAAAAAACTTGAATCTTGACACGTGAAAGTATACTCTATTCACAAGGATGTATGTTCAATTGATGCATGTCATTAAAATACACTCCAAAATGTATGCAATTACAACTTGTCAAAGGGATGCAGAAATTTTATATTTTTTTGTTTGCTTGCTGTTTTAGCCGCAATCAGGCCAAGATTTAGGTAGTCATGACTCATTAGTCATACATGTTACTTGTATACGGTGAGAATTATGACAGCAGCCAGGCGTATCCTTGTTACAGAGGGTAGCCTTGCACTCAAAACAATGTCTCACTCCCATGTACAATGTGAATAAGAATGTTCACAGTCAATTACATGCATGTACATTCAACAGGTTTCATTGCACTGAGTGACACGCATGACAAGGTCAACTGGTCATTCAACTAACCCTTAAGTTTAAAAATGAGCACTTAGCAACGAAGACTATTATGGATTATGAACTTGTGTTCATTAGGGAAGCAAGAATATTATGAAATACAACTTATGTTTAATAATGAAGCATAATATATTCTTTCTTGCTGACGTTTATTCCAACTTCTCAAAAATCATCTATTGCTACACATTTGTTTAATCAGTGTTTTATGCCGTACTCCACAGTATTTCACCTGAATGATTACAGGTACAACTATGTACATGTATGTAATCTAGCTTAAAAAATCTAAACAGAGCAGTCAGATATGATCTATAAGATAGTTAATTGAATTTTTTTTGCAAGACTATGTGCACTCTGAGTTCGTCCTTTGAGGACTCCCTAGACTCCCAGTCTAGACTCCCAGACTCGTTAATAATAATCAATATAAGATACGTCTTGTGTGATTTTGTTTATTGCTTAACATAGGAAAATAACACAGGTTGAGAATTCATCTCTTTTAGTAGGATGTTATTACCACTACCAGGATGGCTATTTCACTTACATGACAGAGGTGCCAGTCTACAGAGTTAATGGTGAAGAAAACCGGGAAAAGCAGAGGGGAAACCTCAGTGAGTCTCGCAAGTCGCTGGCAAATTTGTACGCATACAGAATGAGACGTTTTCTTGAAACATACATGTAGTCGTAGCCAGGCTAAATTGATTGGTGTTTTATATACGCAGCGCTGTTTCACTGAGTCACTCGATCTGTTATGTTCTTTACAAAATATACATTTAAATTTTTATTTTAGCATACTTAAGAGAAAAATTGTACTTTAGTGTTTCTATGCTGTTCATGGCACAAATTTACAAAACTTAAAATTTCTAAGAAGACTGGAAAATATCAAGTACCAAATAGTTTCAGACTTGTACGTATATAGATTTTAAAAAAATAAATAGATTGATTCATTGATATGTTTTCTCTCAACGAGATTTTGAGAAGTAAATTAGGGCCTATGGGTAATAAAATAGATATCACAGTCAGTTATTTCAGGAACGATTGACTTGTCAGGTGATGGGATAATAAGCTATCTGTCAGTATCAAAAGAAATATTTATCGTCACGTCACGAAATCTGACATAAGACTGACTGCCAAGCACTTGGCATTCGCAGATTTGCTGTCAAAAATACTCACGTTCCAAGGGTTTTGTCTGTAAATTCATAGCGCCTCAATACGTCGTCCGAATGCAGTTTCTTTCCCGCGTCATGTTTTTTACCAAACAGCGGCATACTATCACACTAAAAATCTACCCGTAGACCCAATGTTATTCCACATGTACCCGTTCTATTTTCGTGGTTTCGTTTCTTCACTGTCCGCCATGAAAGCAACACAACCAATAACTAATCGCTGACGTCACGAACATGGCGGCTCGCGAGCTCATTTACATAGAACTTTGCCTCGTGACTCGCCAATGATCTGTGTTGACACAAAACCATGGTAACCATGCATGAAAAGCCACTGTTTACGACTTTTAAGTGAGTCCTTTGTCCCTGTAGCTTTATGATATTAGCGGTTGATGTTGACCTCATGTTGTTAATATGGTTACAAAACCGATAAGCACGACAATTATATTGGTTTCCAGAATTAATAAATACATGTGGTCGATATCAGTCTCGATATTAGCTCTGTAAGGATTCTTCTGAATAGCCTAAAAAATAAGCCCTATGTTTTTACATACGGTATGTAATCTCGCTTATCTGACTTTTAAGTCTTTTTTTTTCTCTCACATTGGACAGCACTGTGTCGTCCTTAATGGCAGTTGTGTTGGTGATAAGGATTGACGTTGAAATCACTTGCATCACCGCCCTAGACAAAAACAGGTTCTCTTGGCCAAATATCAGCACTGATTTAGACATCATTTGCTTCATTGATGAATCTTTTCAAGTTAACTAGACAGCATTCTATATGCATGGTGCGCTATTGGAACTACCAATGATTTGTAAACTGACAATTTAACTGGGCGTTCTTGATTAGCAAAACAGCACTGCCGATCACAATGCCTATCAATAGTCATTTGTTTGACGCTGAACATTCGAACTTTATTGTTTTACTTCGATATTTTCTAGATAACAAATATGTTTCTTTGTGTGTTGGCCCACAACTATTTTAATACATTAAGCATTACGATGCAAATACTTTCCTAGAAATTATGATGTAAGTAATTGTACTCTCCAGGTAGAGTTTTTACGGTGAATAAAATTCAGATTTATTCAAATGTATGGTTTGTGTCATGATGACATAATATTCTTCCTTTTGACATTTTTCTTGAATTAGAGCTGTTTCACAAAGCATTCGCAACCTTATGCACACCCAGTTACAATGACGTCCAGTACTGAAGGCAGTCAATGTGTCACCACGACAAAATCGTGTGCGTAACGTTTCGAAGGCTTTGTGAAACAGAACGTCGATATAATATCACTGGTGTTACCACGGTGTCACGTACTGGTGTTATGTTGTAGAATATAAGTTGAAGAAATAAGATAATGTGAATAACATTAACAACTGTGAGTAGTTGTAAGCCTGACTTATTATTCTAACAAGAATAATTATT
Organism: Cryptochiton stelleri; assembly: GCA_031471745.1. Classification (NCBI taxonomy): domain Eukaryota; kingdom Metazoa; phylum Mollusca; class Polyplacophora; order Chitonida; family Mopaliidae; genus Cryptochiton; species Cryptochiton stelleri. The sequence goes on from JAUELC010114925.1 coordinate 10,477, forward strand.
ATAACATAGACTTTTGCCCTGATCTCTGTATATTCCTAAATATGATAGACTCCTATATATAACAGTAAAATCCATTGAGCATGTTTAAATGTTTTATATTGATGCTAGCTTTTCCAGACCATTGCAATTTTTTAGTCTGTTCATAAATGTGACGTGTACATCATTTGACCATACTTGAATGAAAACGGCAAACATTTATTCAAAAGAATTATACATATATATAGCCATGATTATAAAAAAAAAAAAAAATGCAGAATGAGACCCGTACGGGAATCTCCCCCAACGACCCTTTTTCCACATACACGACGTTTGTTATACGGTAGAGCACGATTATTGAAAGTAGAACAAATCTTGATGTACCGTATATACGTAGCAATTCGCACTAAAAAGTTGACGGCCAATCGAATTCCACGCCTGATTATTAAGACGCCGTCAAGATGTATAGTACGGCAATTGTGCGATATTTAGTGCCACAACAGTGTTACGAATTATTACGGTTGATTGAGTTACGAAATCGTCAAGATTTGTCTCACGACATATAATACGAAATTCTTTTACTGTACGACGTACACTACGCTGTGGTGTCAATGCGATATCACAAGCTAGACGCTAGTACGATTTAACAAGGCGCCTGGACGGACGATTCATTATTCACATGACGTGCAAATGGTGAATTTGTAGGTAATTGCATTTTGTCGTGATCGCCATAATTCTTTCTCAAGTTCGGCATGGCAGCTTGTGTGTTTAACTTTCCTACCATCAAAAAAAGTCACGTTCTTGGTGAGGGACAACCTATTCAAGCCGTGCTAGACCGTAGAACCATCCTAAGTATTAATATAAGAACAGCTCAGTTAGCATTGACCGTTGACCGTTGTAACTATTTATGTAGTCCGCAGGCTGCTGCGCACTACATAATAAGGAACGCTGCTGCGCTCTACATAATAAGGGAGGCTTGTTACTATATATATACAGGCGGAGCAATGACCTTTGACCTTTGTTACTATGTATGTACAGGCGGTGGTAGTGGTGTGATGACGTCATGGGTCATGGTGTCATAGTGTCTGGTTTGATCTGGTTTGTACATAATAAGGAAGGCGGCTCCGGTTGTACATAATAAACCAGAAATTGTAATCCGTAAAGTATTGTGTTAAGGCATAGATA
>JAUELC010115036.1:0-11636 GCA_031471745.1 Cryptochiton stelleri
TAAGGTTATTTCACTTATATGACGGCGTGCCAGCCCAATGGGTGAAGGAAATCACCCCCGACGCCACTGGCAACAAATAATGATAAGATACAAGACAACCACAGGACGCCACAAACAGATTGGCTTCGTGTTGCCCCTTAGCTCTGAGAGCACCAGGGCAACAGAAAGCTTGCTCCAACCAACCGCAGCTCCAATGCACGTTAATACGCCATACTATTATCAATCCAACCTGTACAATATATCCTACCATTGATTGTAACAAATTGCAACTCTTCTCTGCTAATCGTACATACACTGTACATGTATATTCCAAAGAAATTTATTCACAGGTAGATATACCAGGCTGTACATATAAGTGTTTATATTGTCAAAATTCAGGGCATTCTATTGTGACTCTGTGAGTTTCCCGTCTTATTCGGTAGTGTGTGGGCCCTGTTAGCCAAGGTCCGGGTTTGATCCTCCGTGGAGAAATGCACATATTTCTTTTTCTACATACTGTAAGTAAAATATATGTATTTTCAAAGATAAATCACACTTGCACAGGGATGTCGACTAATTAAAACCAATAAATCATCTCATGTTCTAGATAAACTCTCAGAGACAAGTTTTGGAATTGATCTTAGTCTCGGGTTGTTATTGGTTACCTATAGGCGTCGCGAGAAAAGGCTATGACTAATGTATGTATATCAAGTTATTGTTAGGCTATAAAACATACATGTATTGAGAACATGCAACACAATTATTTATATCAAGTTATTTATATAAAATATATGTGCATGTACTTCAAACTTAAACAAACAAAAACAAAGTTGAAAGGACAAATGAAATAAATACGGCCCACCTGTGTCTAAGACTTTAAACATCTACACAAGTAAATGATGTTTAACAAACCAACCTGATACCTGATAATAACATTAATAAACACACCTGATCCCAGGATTTACCTGAGGATGAAACGGCTGTCATTATTACCTGTCAAACACATGACTTAAGACAGAGAATGATGGATTAATACTTATCTCTCTTAATACCTTGATATATATCCTTGAAATAGCCTCTAATTACGGCACTCTGTATATATAGCTTTATTTTATGAGGGTAAATCAGCATTAAATGCATATTTGAAAACAAAACTCTATCACTTTGCACAAAACTACACATACATTATTGATGTTGGCCTAAATAATTTTACATACAAATGAAAGTTAAAAGGAGACAGATGTTTAACAAATTAACTGAACTCGATCCAGTATCTTCATGACGAATGATGATGTATATCATGTATTTAATATAAATAATAAATTAATAGGTTTGGTTTACCATGTAATTATATTTACTAGACGTGTAACAGTGCACCGAACTATCAGACTATCACAATAGTTTCTTGCCCAATTGTGAACTATCGATAGTTGTTGGGTCTATCAATAGTCTTTCACCAACTATCGCAATAGTTGTTTCAAAAATCAATGTATCGAGGAGAAAATTAGTAGAAAAAAATTCATGGCTTGAATCAGGAATATTCATTTAGTTTTTCAGGGAATCTTGCCCAGATTTATTTGGAGGTTTGTTTGTTTATTTGTTTGGTTGGGGTTTTACGCCGTACTTAAGGTTATTTCACTTATATGGGACGTGCCAGCCCAATGGGTGAAGGATTTGTTTGTTTGATTAGGGTTTTACGCCGTACTTAAGGTTATTTCACTTATATGACGGCATGCCAGCCCAATGGATGAAGGAAACCACCTTCGACGCCACTGACAACAAACAATGACAAGATACAAGACAATCACAGGACATAACAAAACACCACAACAGCTTCTTGTTGCCCCTTTATAGCTCTGAGAGCACAAGGGCAACACGAAGCTCCCACCAACCACCTGCTACAGTACTAGATGTCACAACATATCGCTTGATGCTGCCCCTAAGCACCCAGGCACAGAAAATTACCCACTCTCAAGGTTGAATATCCATGTGATCATTGTTGTACAATCGGTATCAAAACATCTCTAGATTAGCCCCATAATATTTAATATATCTCAACGCTGACATTAGCAAAAAATAACAACTTATACATAGTCTTTAACTGGTTTGTGCTCAATCAAAACAAACACATCACGTGATGCACCACCTGACCATTATAATGAACCTTGAATGGAGCAAGGAAAAGATTAATAAGACCATTGGCAGCAGAAATTTTGCGTGTTGGATATGACGAGCCAATATTTCTCAAAAAGGAACGCTTGTTATATGTGGTCAGGCTATATTGAATAAATAACATTCACTGTGGGTAAATGGGGTATATTTCTGACTGTGTCACACATGACTAGCGTTGATCATGTGACTGTGATATGAAATATGGCTACACAGTGAGAATGCGCAAGTATTCCCTGCTGCTCGACCTTGGTCGACCTCATGACCTTTTCATAACCCATTTGGTGATGTTCAGTTGCAGTGGATCGCAAGCATTTTGTAAAATGTCAACATGTACGAGGATCAACAGCCCAACAGACTAACTGACTGAGCCACAGACCCCCCCTCCCCTCCTTTAACTGAATTAATGCCCGTCCACCACAACGGAATTGAAACATGATCACTTCTGAAGTTATCATTTTGAAGAGAAAATAGTTTATGATTAACTAATACATAATGTGCACAACTTTCACTATCTCACTACAACACAAATACAGTGAATAGGTACAGGTTGAGTTCATCCCACAAAACATATCTTATTTATATTACCCAAGAATTAAACCTAAAACAAATAACAAGCTAAGCGATAAAAAAACAAAACAATTTAAATGTCTATAGATGATATCAGGTTGAACTTTGCTTACTCTATCAAAGTAAAAACAATGCATGCCTGGGTGAGTGTCATCAACAACAAACTATCAGATGACAAAAAAATTTTTTATTCTCCTGATATTTAATAATAAGATATGAAAACAACACTTTCCCACATAATTCTGTAAATATATGGAAACATTTTATTCTGGATAAATCAGATTTTGGATGTTATGAAAACCAATGATTTGTCTTTCAAAGCCTGAACATCGTAAACTGATTCTTAGATATAAATGAGAAACGTTCTCGCAAAATGTAAGTAATATCTGTCATGTATATATCCAGCAGGCACTTTCTGTGCTGTTCAATTCTGGGTAGTGCTATACTGACTCGTAAAATTTTCAGATAGTCAATTTGGTATTTTTGAATTTTTGGGGTGTGGCTTTATAATAAATTGACTTCTAGACACCTGCAGAACACAAAGTATATCTATTGAAATAAAATGTCTCTGAGAGTTTAACTAGAACATGATAGAATTCATCGGTTTTAAATTAGTCAACATCCCTGTGCCAGTGTGTTTGTCTGATTGTTAATTCATGTCATATTCAAGGGTATTTCACTTATATTGAGACGAACAACCCACTTCTTACTCAGCCTTACTTAAAACGATCGAAAACCAGATATAAACATTGTAAAAGCCACATCCGCGATGACCGGAGACCCAGCAAGTACATCAAAGGAGGATCAGTAAGTGCATGCCCTGTGACGTGATTGTATCTTTGAAAATACTTCTTTGAAAAGCCATTCTAAGATCATACAGGTAGAAACTCAGTTATACCCTCCTCTCACGTCGAATTATGTGGCAAGTTTCAACTTAATTTACTACACTATATTTCCGTTTAATGCATTGAAAACCAACAATTAAAATCAGCCAAATACAGAAAACAACTTGGGGTCCTTTGTACATGTATGCGTATAATATTAGTCAGGAATAATGCTTTTCTATTCTTGAACTGGCAAAAATATTTGAGTCACAATCAACTAACATGTATGTAGCTCCTATTTATAAACCACTTCTAAATGTATTAAAATTTGTTTATCTGAGCTGAAAAGGATGTAATTTGCTCCGGTTCGGGTCGTATACTTACAAACTTAGCCTATTTCGCATAGATGAAATTACTCTTAATTCTATGAAGTCTTTCTCTGTCTCAAGTTAACAATGGTGGGAAAGTAAATGAGTCGGTTTACAAACAGGATTAACATTTTATCGTTATGTAGATGAATCACTGTACTTCAATCAAAAAAATATAAATCCAGAACGGATATATGTTATGTTACTGTATTAGCAAAGTTGTAGGTCAACTTTTATTTTTATTGCTATGTGTTTACTTATTAGAGACAACTTGTTGTTTCTAGATACACCAATACGCCTAAAGCTGTTTACAAACTGAACACAGGAAAGGCTGTAAAGGAAGATGTTACTTGCAGCTTATTTACTACAAAAGAAAGGAAACTCGTATTTAGAAATATATAAAACTTTTTTGTTATTTAAAAAACATTTTTTGTAAGAAATTAGATCCAAGATTTTTTTTAAAATTAAGGACTTCCGGCCTTTAGGTTGTTATTTAATATCATATTTTTAAAGTGAAATATTGTAGATTTTCGTCAAAATTCTTATACTGAAAACATACTTTAATTGAAGAGAAAATTAAACAAACCTCCAAACGATTTATATCTATATCATATACGGTAGAATATTGATCATATATGTACCAACAGTCAATCCAGTATTGAAATTTGATTTAGATATACATGTACATGTAGCATTCATAATTTAACGGGGGAAATAAAAATAAAAAAAATTAAATAACAATTATTTTTAGTTTATTGTTTCCATTGTTTTAAAGTAAAATGTATTGCTTTCAAGTATAATATCTTGCACCTTTTTTACATGATTAATGGGTTTGTTCGTTTGAATAATGTTTCAGCTGTACTCAAGAGTATTTCACTTATAATATATGACGGTGGTGTACTCCAACGGTGTTACTGGTATACTTAAAACACAGTGCCCTGAGCTAATGGGCCATGATCAATGGGACATTGACTGTTTTGTTTAATATTATGATTGGTATCCCTTCAGCTGTTGTTACTATGTATGGAGTATATGAACTTTGTTTGTTTCATTGGGGTTTCACGTCATACTTAAGGTTATTTCACTCATACATGTGTAAGGCGGCATGGCAGCCTAATGGAAGAAGGATATTTCTTTGTGTGATTGGTGTTTAACGTCATACTCAAGGGTATTTCACATATATGGCGACGGGTTATGCACTTCTTACTCTGTCTTACTTAATAGGGTGCAAAACAGAAAGGAAGCCTTGTAAAAACCAGCCCAGCGATAGCCAGAGTGACTCCCTCATATGCTTGTACACAGGGCTACTTGAACACTTGCAGTACACCAAAGGAGGATCAGCAGTCTAACACACTAACCACTGAGCAAAGGTGAGGGGCCCAATGGGTGAAGGAACCCACCCGAAAAGTCATTGACAACAAACAATGACAAGATGCAGGAGAATCACAGGATGCCAGACATGGTGCAATAAAACAAAGTTTGCACATTTATAATACAATATGCTACGACACATTGACTGTAATGCCCCTAAAGTTGTTTGATTGGGCCTTCCAGCTCAATGGGTGAAGGAAACCACCCCCTACGCCACTGGCGACAGATAATGACAAGCTACAAGACAATCAAAGGACATAGCAGGACTCCACAACAGCTTCATGTTGCCCCTTAGCTCTGAGAGCACGAGGGAAACACAAAGCTCCCTCCAACTGCCTGCCACCAGGGCACATAAAACTCCCAGAAACCACCCACAAACATACAAATATATCCAGCAATCAGGAGAAAAGATTAATAACAATTTAGCAAAAGACGTATTCTAATTTATTATACTTCAGCTCATGTGGCATGAAGGACAACTAGTGACAGTTGGTCACTCTCGTTTGATATTTAATAATTTCTGACATTTATTGAAACGTTTCAATAAATGTCAGAAATTATTAAATATCAAACGAGAGTGACCAACTGTCACTAGTTGTCCTTCATGCCACATGAGCTGAAGTATAATAAATTAGAATACGTCTTTTGCTAAATTGTTATTAATCTTTTCTCCTGATTGCTGGATATATTTGTATGTTTGTGGGTGGTTTCTGGGAGTTTTATGTGCCCTGGTGGCAGGCAGTTGGAGGGAGCTTTGTGTTTCCCTCGTGCTCTCAGAGCTAAGGGGCAACATGAAGCTGTTGTGGAGTCCTGCTATGTCCTTTGATTGTCTTGTAGCTTGTCATTATCTGTCGCCAGTGGCGTAGGGGGTGGTTTCCTTCACCCATTGAGCTGGAAGGCCCAATCAAACAACTTTAGGGGCATTACAGTCAATGTGTCGTAGCATATTGTATTATAAATGTGCAAACTTTGTTTTATTGCACCATGTCTGGCATCCTGTGATTCTCCTGCATCTTGTCATTGTTTGTTGTCAATGACTTTTCGGGTGGGTTCCTTCACCCATTGGGCCCCTCACCTTTGCTCAGTGGTTAGTGTGTTAGACTGCTGATCCTCCTTTGGTGTACTGCAAGTGTTCAAGTAGCCCTGTGTACAAGCATATGAGGGAGTCACTCTGGCTATCGCTGGGCTGGTTTTTACAAGGCTTCCTTTCTGTTTTGCACCCTATTAAGTAAGACAGAGTAAGAAGTGCATAACCCGTCGCCATATATGTGAAATACCCTTGAGTATGACGTTAAACACCAATCACACAAAGAAATATCCTTCTTCCATTAGGCTGCCATGCCGCCTTACACATGTATGAGTGAAATAACCTTAAGTATGACGTGAAACCCCAATGAAACAAACAAAGTTCATATACTCCATACATAGTAACAACAGCTGAAGGGATACCAATCATAATATTAAACAAAACAGTCAATGTCCCATTGATCATGGCCCATTAGCTCAGGGCACTGTGTTTTAAGTATACCAGTAACACCGTTGGAGTACACCACCGTCATATATTATAAGTGAAATACTCTTGAGTACAGCTGAAACATTATTCAAACGAACAAACCCATTAATCATGTAAAAAAGGTGCAAGATATTATACTTGAAAGCAATACATTTTACTTTAAAACAATGGAAACAATAAACTAAAAATAATTGTTATTTAATTTTTTTTATTTTTATTTCCCCCGTTAAATTATGAATGCTACATGTACATGTATATCTAAATCAAATTTCAATACTGGATTGACTGTTGGTACATATATGATCAATATTCTACCGTATATGATATAGATATAAATCGTTTGGAGGTTTGTTTAATTTTCTCTTCAATTAAAGTATGTTTTCAGTATAAGAATTTTGACGAAAATCTACAATATTTCACTTTAAAAATATGATATTAAATAACAACCTAAAGGCCGGAAGTCCTTAATTTTAAAAAAAATCTTGGATCTAATTTCTTACAAAAAATGTTTTTTAAATAACAAAAAAGTTTTATATATTTCTAAATACGAGTTTCCTTTCTTTTGTAGTAAATAAGCTGCAAGTAACATCTTCCTTTACAGCCTTTCCTGTGTTCAGTTTGTAAACAGCTTTAGGCGTATTGGTGTATCTAGAAACAACAAGTTGTCTCTAATAAGTAAACACATAGCAATAAAAATAAAAGTTGACCTACAACTTTGCTAATACAGTAACATAACATATATCCGTTCTGGATTTATATTTTTTTGATTGAAGTACAGTGATTCATCTACATAACGATAAAATGTTAATCCTGTTTGTAAACCGACTCATTTACTTTCCCACCATTGTTAACTTGAGACAGAGAAAGACTTCATAGAATTAAGAGTAATTTCATCTATGCGAAATAGGCTAAGTTTGTAAGTATACGACCCGAACCGGAGCAAATTACATCCTTTTCAGCTCAGATAAACAAATTTTAATACATTTAGAAGTGGTTTATAAATAGGAGCTACATACATGTTAGTTGATTGTGACTCAAATATTTTTGCCAGTTCAAGAATAGAAAAGCATTATTCCTGACTAATATTATACGCATACATGTACAAAGGACCCCAAGTTGTTTTCTGTATTTGGCTGATTTTAATTGTTGGTTTTCAATGCATTAAACGGAAATATAGTGTAGTAAATTAAGTTGAAACTTGCCACATAATTCGACGTGAGAGGAGGGTATAACTGAGTTTCTACCTGTATGATCTTAGAATGGCTTTTCAAAGAAGTATTTTCAAAGATACAATCACGTCACAGGGCATGCACTTACTGATCCTCCTTTGATGTACTTGCTGGGTCTCCGGTCATCGCGGATGTGGCTTTTACAATGTTTATATCTGGTTTTCGATCGTTTTAAGTAAGGCTGAGTAAGAAGTGGGTTGTTCGTCTCAATATAAGTGAAATACCCTTGAATATGACATGAATTAACAATCAGACAAACACACTGGCACAGGGATGTTGACTAATTTAAAACCGATGAATTCTATCATGTTCTAGTTAAACTCTCAGAGACATTTTATTTCAATAGATATACTTTGTGTTCTGCAGGTGTCTAGAAGTCAATTTATTATAAAGCCACACCCCAAAAATTCAAAAATACCAAATTGACTATCTGAAAATTTTACGAGTCAGTATAGCACTACCCAGAATTGAACAGCACAGAAAGTGCCTGCTGGATATATACATGACAGATATTACTTACATTTTGCGAGAACGTTTCTCATTTATATCTAAGAATCAGTTTACGATGTTCAGGCTTTGAAAGACAAATCATTGGTTTTCATAACATCCAAAATCTGATTTATCCAGAATAAAATGTTTCCATATATTTACAGAATTATGTGGGAAAGTGTTGTTTTCATATCTTATTATTAAATATCAGGAGAATAAAAAATTTTTTTGTCATCTGATAGTTTGTTGTTGATGACACTCACCCAGGCATGCATTGTTTTTACTTTGATAGAGTAAGCAAAGTTCAACCTGATATCATCTATAGACATTTAAATTGTTTTGTTTTTTTATCGCTTAGCTTGTTATTTGTTTTAGGTTTAATTCTTGGGTAATATAAATAAGATATGTTTTGTGGGATGAACTCAACCTGTACCTATTCACTGTATTTGTGTTGTAGTGAGATAGTGAAAGTTGTGCACATTATGTATTAGTTAATCATAAACTATTTTCTCTTCAAAATGATAACTTCAGAAGTGATCATGTTTCAATTCCGTTGTGGTGGACGGGCATTAATTCAGTTAAAGGAGGGGAGGGGGGGTCTGTGGCTCAGTCAGTTAGTCTGTTGGGCTGTTGATCCTCGTACATGTTGACATTTTACAAAATGCTTGCGATCCACTGCAACTGAACATCACCAAATGGGTTATGAAAAGGTCATGAGGTCGACCAAGGTCGAGCAGCAGGGAATACTTGCGCATTCTCACTGTGTAGCCATATTTCATATCACAGTCACATGATCAACGCTAGTCATGTGTGACACAGTCAGAAATATACCCCATTTACCCACAGTGAATGTTATTTATTCAATATAGCCTGACCACATATAACAAGCGTTCCTTTTTGAGAAATATTGGCTCGTCATATCCAACACGCAAAATTTCTGCTGCCAATGGTCTTATTAATCTTTTCCTTGCTCCATTCAAGGTTCATTATAATGGTCAGGTGGTGCATCACGTGATGTGTTTGTTTTGATTGAGCACAAACCAGTTAAAGACTATGTATAAGTTGTTATTTTTTGCTAATGTCAGCGTTGAGATATATTAAATATTATGGGGCTAATCTAGAGATGTTTTGATACCGATTGTACAACAATGATCACATGGATATTCAACCTTGAGAGTGGGTAATTTTCTGTGCCTGGGTGCTTAGGGGCAGCATCAAGCGATATGTTGTGACATCTAGTACTGTAGCAGGTGGTTGGTGGGAGCTTCGTGTTGCCCTTGTGCTCTCAGAGCTATAAAGGGGCAACAAGAAGCTGTTGTGGTGTTTTGTTATGTCCTGTGATTGTCTTGTATCTTGTCATTGTTTGTTGTCAGTGGCGTCGAAGGTGGTTTCCTTCATCCATTGGGCTGGCATGCCGTCATATAAGTGAAATAACCTTAAGTACGGCGTAAAACCCTAATCAAACAAACAAATCCTTCACCCATTGGGCTGGCACGTCCCATATAAGTGAAATAACCTTAAGTACGGCGTAAAACCCCAACCAAACAAATAAACAAACAAACCTCCAAATAAATCTGGGCAAGATTCCCTGAAAAACTAAATGAATATTCCTGATTCAAGCCATGAATTTTTTTCTACTAATTTTCTCCTCGATACATTGATTTTTGAAACAACTATTGCGATAGTTGGTGAAAGACTATTGATAGACCCAACAACTATCGATAGTTCACAATTGGGCAAGAAACTATTGTGATAGTCTGATAGTTCGGTGCACTGTTACACGTCTAGTAAATATAATTACATGGTAAACCAAACCTATTAATTTATTATTTATATTAAATACATGATATACATCATCATTCGTCATGAAGATACTGGATCGAGTTCAGTTAATTTGTTAAACATCTGTCTCCTTTTAACTTTCATTTGTATGTAAAATTATTTAGGCCAACATCAATAATGTATGTGTAGTTTTGTGCAAAGTGATAGAGTTTTGTTTTCAAATATGCATTTAATGCTGATTTACCCTCATAAAATAAAGCTATATATACAGAGTGCCGTAATTAGAGGCTATTTCAAGGATATATATCAAGGTATTAAGAGAGATAAGTATTAATCCATCATTCTCTGTCTTAAGTCATGTGTTTGACAGGTAATAATGACAGCCGTTTCATCCTCAGGTAAATCCTGGGATCAGGTGTGTTTATTAATGTTATTATCAGGTATCAGGTTGGTTTGTTAAACATCATTTACTTGTGTAGATGTTTAAAGTCTTAGACACAGGTGGGCCGTATTTATTTCATTTGTCCTTTCAACTTTGTTTTTGTTTGTTTAAGTTTGAAGTACATGCACATATATTTTATATAAATAACTTGATATAAATAATTGTGTTGCATGTTCTCAATACATGTATGTTTTATAGCCTAACAATAACTTGATATACATACATTAGTCATAGCCTTTTCTCGCGACGCCTATAGGTAACCAATAACAACCCGAGACTAAGATCAATTCCAAAACTTGTCTCTGAGAGTTTATCTAGAACATGAGATGATTTATTGGTTTTAATTAGTCGACATCCCTGTGCAAGTGTGATTTATCTTTGAAAATACATATATTTTACTTACAGTATGTAGAAAAAGAAATATGTGCATTTCTCCACGGAGGATCAAACCCGGACCTTGGCTAACAGGGCCCACACACTACCGAATAAGACGGGAAACTCACAGAGTCACAATAGAATGCCCTGAATTTTGACAATATAAACACTTATATGTACAGCCTGGTATATCTACCTGTGAATAAATTTCTTTGGAATATACATGTACAGTGTATGTACGATTAGCAGAGAAGAGTTGCAATTTGTTACAATCAATGGTAGGATATATTGTACAGGTTGGATTGATAATAGTATGGCGTATTAACGTGCATTGGAGCTGCGGTTGGTTGGAGCAAGCTTTCTGTTGCCCTGGTGCTCTCAGAGCTAAGGGGCAACACGAAGCCAATCTGTTTGTGGCGTCCTGTGGTTGTCTTGTATCTTATCATTATTTGTTGCCAGTGGCGTCGGGGGTGATTTCCTTCACCCATTGGGCTGGCACGCCGTCATATAAGTGAAATAACCTTA
>JAUELC010115147.1:0-11634 GCA_031471745.1 Cryptochiton stelleri
GACGCCACTGGCAACAAACAATGACAAGATACAAGACAATCACAGGACATAACAGAACGCCACAACAGCTTCCTGTTTCCCCTTAGCTCTGAGAGCACCAGGGCAACACAAAGCTCCCACCAACCACCCGCTGTAACACAAGACAATGATCCTTTGTAATTATTGAATTATGTACATGTTTATACTGTAAGATTCTGTGACTTTTGCAAAGTTTCTGTACTGATTATATCTACATTTTAATATACTATAAAACTTAATATAAGCCCAGTATCAATTCGTTTCACACATTATTGGTCAAACTAATATACATTTATTTTTTTAACACCATGTTTGAAATAATTTCACTTTATATAGGTAAATAGTAATATAGCAGAAATCTAAACTACTTATATAGGAGGCTTATATTGGATTTATTTTATTATTATGTATTTACAGTAAGCACATTAATTAGCCAGTATTTTTGGCGATTATTTATACATCAATATTGCCATCTATTAATATATTTTTTTTATATATACATACTCACTTATTAATCCAATGATTTTTTTACCACAAATTTTATTTATTAATTTTGGTCGTTTGCTCGAAAATGTGCCGAGTTAACAGGTCTTTAGATGATGCAATAATTTATTTAATTAAATTATAACATGACAATTTCACAATAAATCCTTTGTGAATGGATGCATTTCGTGTTTGGCAAGTCAACACAGATTCAATTACTAGCCCTATTATTACAAATAGTAATATACACGTCATTGATATGGCCAATAATAGTTTGCGGCTGGCACAAAATGATCGTGTAATGAAAATACAGGACAATCTCTGTCAGCAGTATAGACAATACAAGGAAAAATATATATATATATATATAACAATTATATCTTAACAACCTCACATATTTTTAAGACAAATATTTCATTTTCATATTCAGTCATCCATAGACAATTGTGCAAAGAACCCCACCAACATCTGAGACATCCCCTTCAACATAATCACTGACTAGTGTACGGGGGATAGTCAGGGATCAGACTTCACAGTGGTAGTAGGTATGAGACAAGTTTAACAAATCACGGACCAGTTTGACCAAGGATTTCTCAGACATTGCTATCCCTTACAATTCCCTCTGCTTTCTTAATAGCAGACCAGCTCTTACTGTGATTGTCCGAATGACCAGTGAAAGTTTTTATGAAATTTTATCCCTGATATCTAATATGAATGTCCTAAATTACGACTCAATTTTCATATATGCACAATGCATCGAGTTAAAGAAACTAAAAAATATTACGCAACATCCCACCTTCATTCATATCCAATGGACACTCATACACCAAACATAAGGACCCCGATATGGATATATTTCTAAGCATAAAAGACCAGAACAAAACGGATTGTTTGATACCCCTTGAAAAAATCTTCTCGGCATATCATAATTATCAATCGGCCAATCACAATTCTCCTTTTAGTTTTAAATCAACTGTGTTTGGCTAATTGATAATTCCCTTCAAGTGAGAAAATCAAGCAGGACCAATGCCATGTTAAACACCACCTAGCAGACTGTCCACGTATTAAGGGGAGACAAATCTGAATCACAATATGGACAAAAGTTGTGGCCCCTTCACCAAATAATTGGGGCTGAGCCTCTAACATTCATAACGTGGAAAATATAGAACAGTTTACATATATCTATATAAATAGCTCTATTATTATTAATTCTCTCTTCTGGCTTTCTTCTTTTTCGCTTTCACTTTGGCTTCAATCCAAGAATCTGAAAATATAAATAAAGTAGTTTTGATACACGCACAACTATTAAAATACAGCAAATCCTGACTATACCAGCATGGCAGGACATCCGAAAAATACAAAAGCAGTGTTTAATATTTGGTACATAGGTGTGTAATGCCATACTTGAAGGTTACTTCTATTTTAAGATGGCCAATATGGCCTGGGGACGACGTCTCATTGCTAGTGTTTGGTGAGAAACCGAGAATAAACCGAGAAAAACCACCCTGCGATCTCCGCATTCAACGGAACACTTCCCTTAATTACATACGGTTGACAGTAGTCTTCAAACCTCTGTGGAACATTGTTGGGGCCACTGAGTCATGGTACTGCACATACTAAAATAAAAAAAAAACATGTACTATCATTCTTACCTCCTAACTCGTCAAAAGTTACATTTTCTGTGGTTTGAGCACTGGAAGCGGATTCAGGTTGATTATTGTCAGGGGAGATCACTGGCTGAGAAGGTAGATCTTCCATTGCTTCAGACAACTGCTTCTCTTCTGAAAGTAATGAAACTAGACTGATGCTTGGGAGACTGATGCTTGGGAGACTGATGCTTGGGAGACTGATGCTTGGGAGACTGATGTTTGGGAGACACATATTCCCTCTACCTGAGTACTCTGATTTGTTTGTTTGATTGGGGTTTTATGCTGTACTTAAGGTTATTTCACCCGGGCAACACAAAGCTCCCTCCAACCGCTCGCCTGAGTATTCTGAAATAGCCAATAGGTGAAGGAAACCACCCTCGCTTGACACTGACAAAAGATGACAAGAAACAAGATTGTTTGTTTGTTTGATTGGGGTTTTACGCCGAACTTCAGGTTATTTCACTTATATGACCGCGTGCCAGCCCAATGGGTGAAGGAAATCACCCCCAACGCCACTGGCAACAAACAATGACAGGATACAAGACAACCACAGGACAAAACAGGACGCCACAAACAGATCGACTTCTTGTTACCCCTTAGCTGCTCTGAGATCACCAGGGAAACAGGAAGCTCCCTCCAACCGCCCGCCAAGAAACAAAACAATAAAAGGACTCATAACATTGTGCTAAATGACAAAGTTTGAAAATTTACAGTGATAACAAATTAACTTCATGTTGCCCTCAGCTCTGAGAATATCATAGCAGAGTAGGTTCCCAACAAATACCCACTTAAAGCGCTCAACTCCACAAACCACATTCGCAGTCCTTCCTCGGAATTGGCCAGTTATATTTGAATGACGCTTTTTAGATCTGTCGACAACCCATAGCAAACGGCGCCGATTGGTTGGTGTAGATAACCAATCACAGAGCAGTTATTCAACACTGGATATGTAAAAGCTGATCATTTCCGCGGACAAAAGACTTTGCCAATCACTCGTATTATAGGCAAAAATAAGCAAACATTACTCAAATAATACATTTTGCGTGGAGTTTGTCATTTTCTCATGTTAAACACACGCGACTTACAACAAATATTACGACAACTATCGTGTAACTTCAACTACTATTAAGTGTTTACCGCAGCCTCATGTGATCTCGATTATAATTGGACAATTAAGACAGTGACCTTTGGTAAACCCCCACACTTCCTGACCTCCTTGAACGCCGTTTGCTATGGGTTGTCGTCAGATCTAAAACGTGACATTGAAATATAGGGGAGCTATTTTAGATCTGATTTGAATCCGATTGCATATCGATCCATGACCTACAGATAACGAGACAAAGGGTCTCACACCAAGCCGTATTGGTACACTAGAAATAAAGAAAAAGTCATTTTTCTGACTTACGTCAAGACTCCATTGGGGTGCAAACCTAACCCCTTCCAAGGAGCTAATGGGTCATCATATCAACAAGAGTGAATAGTAGCTGGGAAGCCATCTATTAACAAACATCACTGACCTGTGGTTGGTGTAGAAGCTGATTCTTTGGTTGGTAAAACCTCAGGTGTTTTTCCTTTTGTTGAAGGCTCTGATTTATTTGCCTGTTTTAATGAAAATCCAAAGTTAAAGTACACAATCAAGACAGAACAGTCGAGTCAGTGAAACAATCATTTCTAAGTATGCTTGGGGGTTTATTCCATGCCGACTGTTTGATTGACTAATTGGGGTTTTACGCCACCCTAAAGGTTATTTCACTCATATGACGGCGTCCCAATTTGTGAAGACAAGCACAGGATATAATACATGGTACAATATGACAAAGAGTGAAAATTGACAGTGCTTAACGTCACAAACAGATCGGCTTCGTGTTGCCCCTTAGCTCTCAGAGCACCAGGGCAATCAGATGCTCCCTCCAAGCACCTAGTATTCCATGCTGAAGTTAACTTCACTCATAACAAAGTGTTTACCCAATGGGTGAAAGAAACCACCCTAGCATGACACTGGCTACAAACAATGACAAGAGTTGAGACAATCACAGGTAGCATAACATGGTGCAAACAGACAAAGTGTGGAATTAACACCACAAACAAATCTGAGTCTCGATGTCTCTTATAAAAGCAAACCATCTGTCAGAGAAGAAATGATTGTGAACAGAATATTAGTGAATATATTTACAAATGGAAACTGACAAACATAGATTTTCATTTCAGTTTATTCTCCCATGACTAGTTATCAATTAATCTGCCTTTGAGAGTTTTCATTCTTTGAACAAAGGTTTTTTTTTTTTTTTTGTTTGATTGGGGTTTTACGCCGTACTTAAGGTTTTTTCACTTATATGACGGCGTGCCAGTCCAAAGGGTGAAGGAAACCACCCTGGACGCCACTGGCAACAAACAATGACAAGATACAAGACAATCACAGGACATAACAGAACGCCACAACAGCTTCTTGTTGCCCCTTAGCTCAGAGAGCACCAGGGCAACACCAAACTCCCACCAACCACCCGCAGCTGACCACTAAGACTGAAAGGTGCCTCACTCAACACTCACCCTATGAAGGTATGTATCGGAGTCGTCAGGCATGTCGTAGTTGAACACAATGTTTACTCTCTCGATATCCATACCCCTTCCAAACAAATTGGTAGCAACAAGGATTCTCTTCTGGAAGTCTTTGAATTGCTGGTACCGAGACAATCTGACAAAATAAAACATTGATTTAAATTTCCTATAATACCAGGTAACTATAAGAACATCTAAAACAGTTTTATTTTTTATACATTCCTTGCATGGAATTGATACAAAAAAAAAAAAAAATTGTACCCAAAATGAGGCATACTTAATAACGATTTGATTGATTGTTGTTTAACGCCGTGCTAAAGGACATTTCACTTATATGACGGCAGTGTCCTCCACAGTTAATAGCCACACTAACACAATAGAATGTGATGTGCTTACTTTGTTGGAAATAATGTTCCTCCAGTGCTTAGTAATGTTCCTCCAGTGCTTAGTAAAGACAGAATGACAACACTCGTAACATGTTGACTTTAGCTAGAGGACTATTAAATATACTTGGAGAACATAACCTAGTTTCACCTGGGATTAGGAGCATAACCTAGTTTCACCTGGGATTAGTCAAATTTAAGAGCACTACCTCACCTTTTCATATGGTTAAGTAAAAGTTTAATTTATATCAGGCGCAAGATTGCGTAGATTTAATATCATAGAAAATATTCATACATATGATAGCAAGTCTAAAACTGAACCATTTAGACCAAGCCGGAGAAAGATAAAAAAAAAAAATCATAAAAAAAAAGGTTTCTCCTGGACTGACCATTTTTCAGACAAAGTCTGAGAAAGTTTTAATTAACGTCTCAAGACCTATAAAGGAATTTTTATTTCTTTAAATTTACTTTTTCATTTATTATAATGGCCCAACCAATATTAGATGGAAAGCCTCAAATAACCACATCTAGGTATACCTGGTTCACTGGAAAAAAAATGAACTGTGCTAATCAGGGGTAAACCAGTATTCCGACAATAAACTTACCTCTCATCTTGTGTCATAGCTCTGTGGATAGCAATGGCTGGGAAATTCTGATCGACCAATAGCTGGGCCAGCGCCATACACCTCTGTACAGACTTCACAAAGATGATCACCTACATTATAAAACAATCATTTCATCTTTCATTTTCAGATACATTGAATTTTTTTGTTTTTCAGGGACATTGAGACAGTTGTACAATAATCCAGATATTTCATCTTTGGTTGTCTCACTATAATGTATCTTCGATATTGCGTTGATTTGGTTTGCTTTTTATGACTAGTACGGTTATTTCACTCATGACAGCCCAATGGGTGAAGGAAACCACCTACGACGTCACTGGCAACAATAAAACATGGTACAATAAGTGTGTCCACGGTAACAGCGCTAGATGCCACAAAAAAATCAACTTCGCGTTTCCCCAGCTCAGAGCACAAGGCCAACAGGGAACTCCTTAAACCAATCGCTAAAGGATCTTGTAAGTGGTTTGGGTTATTCTTGTCATTTAAAACTCAAGGAATGAATACATCATCTGGCATCTTTGTGGATGGGCACTTGATAGTTAATAAATGAAGTTTAATTGGTGTTTAACCAGACTGAAGGTTATTTCACTCATGACAGCGTTTTAAAGAGTGAAAGAAACCATCCCATAAAATATTTGTCACATGTCCACGGAGATAAACCTGCAAAATCACTGGGTTGCCAACAGAAATCATAGGTCCAAACATCTGTTACGAGCCCAGCACTTTTGCTCCTACAGTTACTTTGCGCCACACGACTTGCTGGTACCCTAGGAAGTGGTAGAAAGAAGCACAAAATACTGATTTTTATCTACCTGATTGAATTCCAGCACATCAAGAAGCTCAAATAGTTTCCTGTTTTTCTCATTGTCTTTTAGCTTGACGTAATGTTGCCGTAGACCGTGAAGAGTTAGTTTTGAGTCATCATCCACATAAACTTCCATAGGCTGGAAAATAGATCAATTTTAATAAGTATAAATATCAAACAAGGCCCAGCCCAAGATAAATATGCCAGATTGATTCTGCTTTCTCTTTGCATCTTTCGGGGTACAAAATAGTCCCATTTGCTGGGCATTCGAGAAACATGTATTATATTAACTTTCAAAATTAGTTTAAACAAATGTTAGCCTATCGAAACAGAAATTGTGATAGTTCTTTTTGTTAATTTAGCCATGGGTCACTGAACAAAAATCAACATGTTCTGTCTAGATTTAGAATACCAAAATGTACATTTAAAGAAAAAGTTAAAGAAAAAAGTTAATCCTGTCCCATAGTGAATCCATATTTTCAGTCCTGCCATCTTCTTACAAGACGAACAGAGAGGAGTTCACCAATAGGGGGCAGCACTTCAAAGACACATCATCCACCTTTAGGAACAGTCCAATGAGCCAATCAGCACTTTCCTCAGCTACAGTTCGAGGAGGGAAACCGGTTGCTCCGCGTTGACCAACATTGATGGATGGAAATGATCTTGACAGGACTTTTGAGGACTTATTTGTGGTGAACAAAAATTAACTCACTAAAAACGCCTCCGGGACTATGGAAACGGATAATTTTGACCTAGCGCTAAAGACGTGCATTATCAACGCTAGCAGAGCATTGATGATTTTCACGTCTCCTATCAGCTTGTTGAGACACCGTAGTCGCCTTACATTTTTGATCAAATCCCCTGTGCATTGGGCCAGATATATTCAATGCTAAAGCTAACCCTGTTCTAAATTCTGGAACAACAGTTAAAAAAAAAATATATATCAAAATTCGAGGAACTCAATTTAACTTTCCACCTACTCGTTGGCACAGGGGACGGGCTAGGTCATGCTCACATGACCAAACTTCTTCGCACGGAAGGTGTTGATAAAGCAATCACCTCGTACAGGATTTCATCAGCTAACTTTACGTGGTAGGTAAGATTTTGAAAGAAGATGTCTAGGACAGGTCACAAATAGAGAATTAGAGACTCTGGTCCACGTATTTACATCTTGCATGAATTTCTTGCAGACTGGTCGGATTTCTTTGCTGAGCGTTGCGCTGAACATCATACACTGTTTCTCGTGAGGTGTCATTCTGAAAATCTCCTGAACGTCCCGTCTCATGTCTGAATAAAAATAATAATAATAACTTATGAACAGAAAGATATAAACACTTTGCTTCATTGTCCCTTCAGTGTATGCAGTTTTACCAAAATAGTTGATACAAACCATTATATGGTTTACTATGCGAGGCATTATGTATTTCTTCTAATTGATGACATCAAAAATCCAATTATTTAATGATATTAAATACTATTCAGTTTTAGTTGCCTTTGTGCATTATTATGAGAAAGCAGAAAGGCTTACCTAGTTGATCTAACATCTTGTCACATTCGTCCAAAATGAAATGTTTTATGTTTTTCAGATTTAGTGTTTTACTGCTTCTTGCCAGAGCTAGGATTCTTCCTGGTGTTCCCACAACGATGTGTGGACAGTTCTTTTTTAAGACTTCCTCGTCTTTCTTGATGGGCAGGCCTCCAAAAAATACAGCAATCTTGATGTTGTTCATGTATTTGCTGAAGCGCTCGTATTCCTTACTAATCTGGAAGGCCAGTTCACGGGTGTGCGACAACACCAACACAGACACCTTAAAAAATGAATACAAGAGTTCAAATGAGTCGCAATAAATACGCCTTGATGCAAAACTTGAATTCACGTTTATCTTATTGATCGTGGATAAAACCACCTGTAGGTTCCCATCCATCATCTTGCCACATAGAATATTCCTACCAGATTTAATAAGAGTATGATAAGCAATATTTAACGGGCAGAAACCAAATTTTCCACCAGGTGGCAAACTCAATCCCATAAGACATCTTGCCATATGGAACATTCCTACTAAGTGTGATTATAGTCTAATAACCAATTTCAAGAAACCAAAAAGTTGACGGACGGCGCACTTCATACCATAATACGTCCCGTCAAATGACAAGAGTTGAGATGGTTTTGTGTCAACAATTGAGAAATTCTGATAATTACTATTAGTAAGCTCAGACAAATATTATTTTCAGCATAGTTTATTATGACATATGCTTGTCGATTTATGTCATCATTGCACTCCTACAATTGGATCCAGTAATGATCTAATGAGTTATTACACTTGTATAGAGTGTAAATCATAAATATTTAAAAACAAGAACTCAAATGAGTCGCAATATACGCCCACCCGGACAAGTTTCACGGAGGGAAATATGTGAACCCCGACTATTGTAACTAACCATTTACTTGTTTTAAAACATTAGTGATTACATTATTTACCTGTCCATCCAAAACATTAGTGATTACATTATTTACCTGTCCATCCACAGGGTCTAACTGTTGTAGTGTAGCCAGCACAAACACAGCTGTTTTACCCATACCAGACTTGGCTTGACACAACACATCCATAGATAAGATAGCTTGGGGAATACATTCATGTTGAACTGGAAATAAGAGAAAACAGTTTAGGGGAAATGAAAGATGCATTATTCGTGAATAATTAAGTCTACCATAAAATGGATAAATTTTAATACAGGAGATGGTGTTATTTAGAGATCTTTCTTCAAGCAAACTATAAATACAGGCACATTCTCACTCCTTATTGAACAATTCTATAAAGCTCATTACAAAATAACTAGACCTATGAACACAACCATCAGTTTTTCAATCTAAATCAAGAGCGAAGCATTGGCACCGGTTTGGTGTACTGTTAAGTTATGACGATCTGGTTATGACGATCTGGTAATGACGATCAAGGTAACCACCAGGAAATGTAAGTCTTAGTCACTGACTTGCTGGTAACTTTACCCCTTATGCTCCTATAGATATATAGATTCGAATCCCGGTGGAGGCAAGCAAATTTTCTCTCTTCATTTATTACAAATATAGATGCTTATATAAGCAGTAACAGATATCAAGTTAATTGTTGTTTGGACTGAAAACTCCAAATATGGGCCTACCTCTGTTGTAATCAAGGGTTGATAAGTCTATTTCTTACAACCCAAATTCACAAAATTTTACATTTTTTCCTTCAAAATTGAATATTTTCTTCTTGAAAATGGTAAATATTGAATATTTTAGGGCCGAAGTGAAAATTGTATTCAATTCACATGCAGCTTAGCCTGTGGATGAGACTCCAATCAATCCCTGCTGCTACCCCAGAAGAATATTTAATTTGTATGGCCTCCTATCTCACTTTCAACCATTTTCAGTTTTTAATTTAATATCCACAAAAGTTCAATTCATAAAATGGGAAATTCAAGTCAAATTATATATGTTGGCAGTCAACTTTCTTCACTTCGTTGACAAGCGGGCATTTTGATTCAAAACAGCAATCAAGTAGTTTTGATTTTTGCAAAATCGGCGATTACTGATCATATTTGATTATCGTTATTTCCAGCTTTGGTGAGTGAAGATTTTATGTAACGTACAAGATCACAATTGTTCAATGAAGTGCTAGAGTTAGTCAACTCTAGGTAAGAGGTGTACAATCATTTATTGTTTTAGACTGAACGACATGGTTCATCGTTTATTTTTGGGGTATACAAGTACTTGTGAGAGTAAACACTTGTATTGATTAGCCAAGAGACCGACGCAAACAAATAAAATGCAAAAGCAAGAGGAAATGTGTTGCTACTACAAGATCACTTGGCTGAACGGATAGCCATGTTGAGACTACCCCTAAATGAAAATTATAATAATGCAAACCTTCTGAAGGATGTTCAAAACCACAGTCGACAATGGCTCTCAATAATTCTGGTTTCAGGAGAAAATCTCTGAAGCCGGAGCTGTGAATGGAAGCATAGGTTCCTTTGACATCTTTTTTCTCAGTGGCATCCCCAGCAGCTTCGGTAGTGGTTTCGTTTTCCTCCTCATCGTAATCCAATAATTCAGCTTCATTCTCGTTATCGGCCATTTTTTAAGTGTTTCAAATTCTGCAGCAAAGAAAGAAAACATTATTGACTTACATTTGTATGGTCTTCCATGAATTTAGTTATTTTATGATAACAATTATGGCATCGGACTTGTAAACAAAGGATCTACATATTTCACAACACGGGATCAGCGCCGGCAGCCATGTTTGAAATTACAAAAGTAGTGAAGATGATATAAGTTACCCAGACATAAACACACTAAATCAGCTATTCAATGTCTGAAACGGATTAAAAACAACATTCTTGTTATAGAAAAAGGTCTTACCAACCTGAGAATAAGCAAAGATGAGAATAGATTGATCGTCACAGGTGTTACTTACATCCACGTTAAAATCTCAGATCAGCCGGAAATGAAAGCTGCTGTGTTTTGATTGGTTGACTATTAGGTTACCGTAAATTTATAAATGAAGATAGATCCGAACATGCTAGCTCATTTTTTGTGATTATAATAAGTTTCTTTGCTATATTAGATAAGGAGCTGGTTAGATCTTACGAAAATAAAACTTAATAATCTGATTTCATACTACTGTAGATAATTTATGAAAAAAATTATTTGGGAATTTTCCTTATTTCACAGATTGTATTTTTTTAATCAACCACAAGCGTATGATCACATGACACGAAAATGGCAGACGAAAACGACCCCGAAAGAAATGGAGATCCCGAAGAAAATACTGACAATCAATTAAATGGAGAAGTTTCAAACAATGAAGACGAAGGGATTGGTCCCTTAGTTCAAACAGCAGCTCAAGGTATTTAACAAATTCTTAAAACAGGCCGAGTTTTTGTTTGTCACTGGGATCAGACATATCTTCTGAACAAAATCTAGAATCTTGACAACGATGCTATGCAAAATATTCTAGGCTTTATAGAACAGTGTACAGTTTGCCATATATGGTCAATTATGTCAAGCTCAAAGCGAGGCTCTGACCCACTGGAACGCAAACAAACGGTTGGGTTCCTAATCTCTGGGTTAAATGCAA
>JAUELC010115257.1:0-18444 GCA_031471745.1 Cryptochiton stelleri
ATATACCTGTGGTCAACTGGGGGACTCGAACTCTTATGGTACATCGAAGGAGGATCAGCAGTCTGACACACTACCCACTGAGCCACGATGCGGAACCTGAAAATCTATCAATATATTGCAAATGACAGCCATATCGATTTACTGCAAAATATAAACATCTAATTCACCTATTGATTGAAATGCTAATTAAACCAATTCATACATGTGAGACTTGAAATGCCTTTCCTCATAACCATTTGAGAGTTTTCATTTTACATTCAGGTGTAGTTCTCTAGTCCAAGATTTGTATTTTTCACTAATGACCAATTAAAATCTATTTTTGAGCTTTTATACCGGTACACCTAAATATATCTGTCCGAATGATTAATATGTCAATTACAACAATTCATAAAACTTGAAATGCTTTGAAGTAGACTTATTCTGATGACCAAGCTTTGATAAATGCAACATAAAATCTGATATAACAAGAGAGAGACAGAGGATTGAATGTGATTAAAACAACTGCATTGCAAAGACTTTTACCTCATAAACAGTTGAGAGTTTTCTTTAAACATCCAGGTGTAGCTTTCTACACCAAGGTTTGTAGTTATTTACTAATGACCAATTAAAAACTACATTGGAGCTTACCAGTAGGCTAAACATAAATATATCTTTGGCCAGAATAGATAGTTTATTACAATACACCTGCTGTAATCCTGTAGATTGTTCAACTGGTGTCAGACAAGCAGCATTGCCTCATTTTAACAGCGGCTACCACCCAAACTGCTTCCTTCCTCTCTAACAATATTTACAAGAGAATAATACAACAACACCTATACCCCCCCAAAAAATGTCACTTTGTAACAACAATTTTTTGTTCTTAGCCAATCAGCAACAGGATGTTAATAATAATAATACATCTCGGCTTTGAGTCTGTTGGTGTTCCGAGAACTCAAAGTAAATAGAAATCTGTCATGTTGACTTCTGGTTTTATCATCAACATACAAGACCATGTGTTATGTAAGATTTGCAAACGTAAAAACAGAAAAAGTCTTTTTTTGAGAAGTTAAAATGTGGAACAGATGGTGGGGGTGAGGGTGGGGCCTGGTCGAATCTCTTTTAAAGATTATCTTTTTTAAGGAAGTAGGAGACATACAAATATCGGACACAAGGATATGTACCACAGTAAGTGTTGATAGAAAGTTTCACCACTTTTCATCCATTGACTGATTTGTCTAAGAGAGCAAGGTGTGATTCTGAAGGTAAAACAGAACCTGCCAAAGCGATTAGGAAATCCGCAGTGTGAAATTGGATGCTGTTAGTGGTAGGGGTGGGCAGGTATCAATTTTATTTAACAACAAAGCAAAGATTTCTGTAGCATTTATGCAAACTGTATTTAAGTTCATAAAGTAAAGATTTGAAAATCAATTACACCAAATAACGGTTGGAATGGAATTACAGAACTATTGGTTCGAAGAGGTGTATAAAAAGGGAAGGGAATAAAGAAATAAATATGGATAACTCTAGACCGGATGGGTGTTCAAGAGCTTAGGGTAGGTGGAGGGGCTTCAAGGAAAACATCAACTTGATGAGGGACAGAGAGGAGAAACAGTTGTTAGAGATGGGTATGTTTGAGATTGGGAAGGGGGGGGCGATATAAAGGCATTGTTTTGGAGGCCTTGGTGAGATAGCGGTAAATCATTCTGTGAAAGTGTTTTTTCTCCTCTGCTGTTAACACTCTGGCTGTATTCAGGACAGAGGGGTTTTCACTACCGTCTTCACATTTCCCTCAAAATGTCAGACGTGTCATCAGTCAATCTATACCCTTTAACAAAATAAACTTCCTGTAACCATCAGCTTTTTAGGTTTCCTTAACATTGACATCTTTAATTTCCGTTAGTTAAGTTCAGCAGGACCTGATATTGTGAAAACTGTCTGTGATACTTTGACAGTAAATAAGTAAGTTTAAGCTGGATATTGGAGATTATATTCACTGAAGAATTGGTGAAAATGATCTAAAATACAATAAATAATGGCTTCACAATAAGCAGACATTATTAAGACTAAACTGAAATTATCTCAAAAAGCTGATTTGGACTGCTATTTTTTCAAGATTTTCTATGTTTGAATTGTGACTAGCCTTAACTGCTAGCGATTCGGTGCCGAAGCTGAGTTTGTGGGTTGCGGTAGGGTTCTCAGCTGGTGAAATGTTCAGTACTAGAATCTGGTAAAACTCAGAGAGTGCTGTCCCAAAATAACTAAAAAATGTGGTTGTATTTATTTTTTATGCAAGACTTCATTTACCAAACAGGGCTGTCTCTAGCAACAAGGATACATATTGTCCTGTCAGTCTTGACCATGAAAGGCTATGCTAGGGTTAGTTGGTGGCTGAGTGACCTGCTTGTCCACCAGACGATATCTGAAGCTTATTTGACAAATCCTGGCAGCTGTATTAAGTCTGGTAAATCAATAATCTTACAAGGTATCAATTTACAGTTACATGGGCTATCGGGCCTTATCCACACAATGACATATGTGATAATAGAGTCAAGGAAATGTGGTAGGCCAACACATAAATGTCATTATAAAAAGCGACAATTCCTTCCCCCTGGTGTAAAGTCTGACATGAAACAGTGTGGCTTGATTAAAGAACAAGACAAGCCAATTGTTGATACAATTATAAAAAAATAATAGATTTACCATTCATTATTAAGACTGCACTTATAAAGCTTAGATCTGCCAAAGAAAGCTTATATCACAATTATAGAGTTAAATATTTTGGTTCGGAGGATTCATAATGGCAGTGTTCTTTTATTTTCATCATGATGTGTTTGAATAAATTAATTTGTTTCAAACTAGTCCAGACTTCATTTTGTAGAAAGCCATAACCCTATAGTTTGTAGAAAAGCAACCGGACTGGTTTATGGGCCTACATGTATTATCGCAAGAGTGTTGTAATGCTGCATAAATGAAGGTTACCTTTTGTGATACATATATGAAAAGAGCAAGAGGCTTTTCCATCCCTTATATAAGTGACTGTACTTGTGTTGTGAACATAATGTTGTTGTTGTATATGTTATTGGATAGGGTACTATTATAGGGTGGGCTCTGATCGAAGACATTGTTGGCAGGCTGTGAGTGTCGGACAGCCATCGTCAGTTACTAGTATTGATTCCAGCCCTCTCATTTCTGCTTTCACCTACTCTTAATGGCTCTTTATGCTTTAATAACCTTCCTCGACCAAATCGTGCACTGTGGGAATTTCAGGCGAAGCACCTGAGAGAGGCGCGTTAATTACACACAGGTTTCTTCTATTCTTCCACCTCAATTCACGGTCAGCTTGTTCTTACGACAAACCTCCCTCTGTGATGTCTCAAGGGACTGGAGCTCCTGAGAACAACAATTGTTTAATTCGTCTGCTTGATCAGGCTATGGACGCACGGTGATCAAACAGGCAAGTCTGCTTTCTTCAGGATTAAATGATTTTTACAACAAGGCCATACATCATCATTGATTTTGCGTCTAATAAATGGGAGACCTTTTCCTCCTGCTGGGTATATCGTCCGGTTTTTGTGTTCATATTGTGATCGTGTCCTATTCCACTACAAAGAGTGTTAGAACACTAACTACTGGCTCCTGTTAAAACTTGACACTATTGAAAATCATTAGATGACCAACTTATACTAAACAATATGGGCTGTAGGTATATTGATCTTTCAGGATATATAAGCGACCTCAAAGGGAGATGTATCATGCAGATAGTGAACACATTACCAACCGGCTTACAAGTAGTCTACATTTATATACACTCAGTAATGTTAAATATCCATTACAAAATTGAAAGCCACCAATGTTTAGAACAATAAATTATCAATGGAATCATTGAACAGTCAAAGTGTTCTATTGATATTAAGAAAATATATATATTTTGGATAATGTCTTCAAACTATAACAGTATATGTATTTTACATGTTTTATTAATAATTCGATATTTAAATAATAATTACAAATATGATATACATGTATGGCATCATGTTTTTTTTTAATCCCCCCCCCCCCCCCTCAGACAATGTTCATCACAAATATATCTCCAAATGTTACAAAACCGCACCACCAGAAAAGGCCAAATAATCCCCATAGAGCGTGTGACTATTGACCATTTTGTACAGGGATTTAACAAGAACCAGGCTGGTCGTTAATAACACACAGATTACAAAAGAGGAACAGTAATCAGATAACAAGCCTCGTTAAGAATTAATTATTAACGAGTACAAGCTAATGAAATGTACATGCTCACAGAGGCATGATAGCAAATATAATACTGAAAGAGATCAGTGAGTTGTTCACTGGCTAAATGAGCAATGTTAAACTGGTGGAAATCATTCATTGATTAGTTGTTTGATTGTTTGATTGATGTCTAAAAATGACATTAACTAAGTTAAAGATTGATGAATTTATTCTATGTTAAATCCTATATGTAGGACATTAACATTAACTGATACCCCACCAAGTCACAATATCTGACACCGGGCCAACCAGTCATTCATTTAACCCTGAATGAGGAGCACAGAGCAAGGAACAGCTCTTTGTAAAAAAAAAACCTGAGTCTGACTGGCTATGGATCTATCATACCACCTTCCAAATATGAAGTGTATGTTCTAGCATTAGGCCATCTTTAACAGTGTCAAGGCAACTTACAAGAAGTCAAGATGTAAAAACGTTGCACTTACAAATTCTTATTGAGAGATATATTTCTGTAGTACTGATTTATATTGTTTGCATATAACTATAAGAAGTAAAAGCACAGCCCATTCTTCTGACTGACTTCTACTTGAACTGAAATGACTTCTGTACAAGTGAGCCTTAACTGATCAATGGCAGTTAGAATGAGTGATTGGAACTAAGTCATGTGACCCTACCATAATTGCTTGTATTCGTTGAAGTGACATGATATTCTCATCAGAGTTAATTAGTGGAGATGTCAGGTGCGTATATTCCAATCATACAGGAACTCACAGACATGGATTTCTACATCTCAAAATTGTTGTGGAGAAAAATCACATAGCCCCTAACAAGTTTCAGCTATAATGATAGTTGTTATTGACCATTATCTAGGGTGTGTCACCAGAGAACAGGTGTAGTTTGGTAGCTGCATCTATATGCTCATATTAACATTCACTAAGTACTCTTTCTTGTCACCTGGTTACAAATGTTTGTACGTCATTAATAAAACATAAAATAAAGATCCATCTCTAATGCAATTCATTTATTGCATCAACTAATAAGCATGTTCAGATTATATGTACTATAAATAAATTTATATATATTTTTTCGGAAATTTGATATTTGTAAAATAAAAAAAAATGTTATGTGACATATTATTATATATATATATATAAAAAATGAAGAGAGAGAAGTTGCTTGCCTCCACCGGTATTCGAACCTGGGACTTTGGGTTACAGGCCCAACACTCTACCGACTGAGCTACGGAGGCTCATGATAGAATGAGTTCCGGAATTCTAACCAACTTTTTAATATAGTAATGTTCTTTTAAGTTCTTTTTAGTTTAATTTATTTTATATTTAGTAATGTTCGTTAATACTTTATTTTTTGTTTATTTTTTATTTCATCTCAATAATATTATGCATTAGACAAGTATATAATTCTTGCTAAACAAAATATCTCCAAAATTGCAATGGATGCAAACATCATACATCAAACCATCAGCAGGCCATGGTACAACATTTACTAATCAAAACACTTAATTAACAATATTATTAATGTAATCACGGGAATGAGAACTGGAAGAGAGATATGTAATGTTGTTTACTAAGGTTAGTTTCTTTGATGTTTGAAGCCACACTGGGCGCTAACAAAAAGTTTGTTTACAGTGAGGTACTGGGGTGAGAAATACAGGCTAATCTCTTATAAATAGCGGAGTATTGATTGATTTTTTAATTGTAACCACAGATGTATCAAATCCATATATGATATGTAAGGTGATCAATGAAAGGTTCTGTGTACATTACAGACAAACCATCTGACACCATGGTTCTCCCTCCTTCCAGTATGGAGCCTCAAGTAAACAAAAAAATTGCTTAGGAATTATCACCTTTACTATACAGTTTAATGGCTGTATGTAAAAAAATATAATCAGTGCTTTACACCATTTTCATAAAAAAATATTTCATTTAATTCAATGTAGCAATAATGGAGTGGTTTGTGTTTCTTTAAGTCATTTTCAGGTATTTATTGATTTGTTTGTTTGCTTGATTGGTGTTTAATGTCATACGTTTAACGATGGATTATCCTCTTCCGACTCTGCCTTACTTAATACGGTGGAAAACCGAGAGGAAACCTCGTAAAAACCACCACCCACTATAGCCAGTCACCTCATGTGACTCCCTCATATACCTGTGGTCAACTGGGGGGCACTAGCCCTTATGGTTCATTAAGGAGGATCAGAAGTCAGACTCGCTAACCAATGAGCCACGGCGCAGTATTTATTGAAGACATCACGACTATAGAAGAAATGTAATGGCAATGGCCGCCGCTATAACATATTCCTAATGTTATCAAGAACTAAGCATTCTACAGACCAGGAACATTGCTATATACCAGGAACATTGCAGCATATATTTTGGAAAAAGACATAATTATACAAAGTTTATATTTAAGACGATTCTTTAAGGCGAAAGATATAATTACAAAGTTTTTATTTAGACCAGACATATAATTATACAAAGTTTTTCTTTTAGACCAGAGATATATTTATACGAAGCATATATTTAAGAAAGGGGTAGGACTAAGTGACATTGATGCTACATTGTAGATAAAGGTATAATTAGAAAAATAAAATTGCGTGTTCTTGGAAAAAGGTATAGTTATAGAAATATTTTTTTTTATAAAATCCTAGAAAAAAGCATGGTGTGCAGGTTTATTTATTCAAATTTAGAGCTATACTTGTAAAACAGCCAACTGCATCACAGACATGTAGTTCCGCACCTGGAAATATCTGACCAGTATCTATTTTAACTAACAGGTTCCCAGCACGAATGGTATTTAATCATGATTTTGGTAGTATTTCTGCCTGAGGAGCTGTCTACCACTAGGACTTCAAACATACCATAATTACTCTCATTACTACTAGGCAAACAGTGGTTATTCTACATCTTCAATCAAACTACAATTAGAGTCTGACTATTGTCACGAGAAAATACAGACCTACTAATTCAGTCACAAAAATTTTTCAGGCAGAAAATGTTTAGAAATATCTATTTTTCTGTTTGAGTTTAGGCCTATACAATTTGTTTATTTTGGAGATAAATGTATTGGCTATTTATTGAAATTTGTAACCTATAAATAATAAATGTAAATTGTCATCTTTTAATTTTGTTCCTCTTTGATTTCATTTTTTCAGCTTGGTGAGTTTGGCGTGTTGAACAGCTGAAATATAGTACATTTTTATCTGGAATGGGCATACGAATAACTGTTCAGAAATTTCCACTGGCCACAATACCATATTCACCCAATAAAACAAGATTTGTTTATGAAATATATTTTGTACGCAAACTATATATATCGATATATATTATTTTTAACGCAAAGTTTCAATGTCTGTCCAGACATTGTGTCAAGCATAACTGTGTTATTGTGTTAAGCATAAGTCAAGCATATGGATAAATCTTGTCTTATTTAGTAACACTGCCACTGCCACTGAAAGATGTTATATATTTTGTGCCATTCAGAAAGTCACCATAAATAGTATAGATGTTATTTTAGGATTAGAACCAAAAAGGTTCCAAAATTTTAAAACCTTTTTTGCCGTCAGCGGGTGGGTTCGATTCATGTAAGGGTATCAGGCTGCAAAGTTATCTGAATAAGTATCTGTTCTAACTCATAGAGTTTATCCTGATATAATTAGAATAGTTTGGGTATGCTTCAATCGTCAAAGAAGGCCGCATGGTACTTTGATTTGAGACTCAGTTTCTATGCTCTTTGAGTAATATTCACAGTAAAAATGTAGAATACATTTCACAAACAATAGGCTGTGAATTAACTGTTCATCACATTTAGTCAACAAAACATATATATATAATTACAATTTATGGTGTCAAGTAACAAGTGGGTTTTTTTAATGACAGGCTTTATGTTTTTGAATAGCCAGGATGCATCCTTATGTAATACACT
The DNA here is from genome assembly GCA_031471745.1 of Cryptochiton stelleri. NCBI lineage: Eukaryota > Metazoa > Mollusca > Polyplacophora > Chitonida > Mopaliidae > Cryptochiton > Cryptochiton stelleri. Next base: position 8,170 of record JAUELC010115257.1, read on the forward strand.
TGCAATAACTGAAACCAGTATTTGTTATTTAGCTATGCCACCCCACAATTAACTACCCTTTCACCTCTACTTGACACCCAGCTGTCATAGGGCTTAACAATGCAGGAATTACAGTGGATTGAACACCACGTCAAATTAAATCCACATCTCAATGACTAACAAAAGCCAAACAACTGTTACCCTTAATTTAAATATCTATCACAGTTACAATATTTGCTAGCATCACAAGATAAGGTCAGAACTAACAATGTTCAATGATGTGAAAACGAAGCAAGGACATTATCTGAATTTATTATCTGACAAAGTTTGAAAAAGATTCTTGATAATTTTATTAAAACTATATTTTAACAAGACAAACATTGTAGTAACATTGTCAGCCTTGCACCCTTTTAAGAACACTTACACAAGACTGTGGCAATATATAAATGTAGATTTTATAATTACAAGAAATTTTATTAATAGCAACTACATATGTTTGTTTATTTGATTGGTGTTTAACATCGTACTCAAGTATTTCACTTATATGACGGCAGAATATCCACTTTTCACTCTGCCTTAATAAATATGGTGAAAAACGGATGAGGAAACCTTGTAAACCACCACCTGCGATAGTCGGAACCACCACCTGCGATAGTCGGAACCACCACCTGCGATAGTCGGAGTCACCACCTGCGATAGTCGGAGTCACCTCATTTGACTCCCTCATATACACATGTGGTCGACTGGGGGATTTGAACCCTAACTACATATGAATATAAACACAATAATCCCAAAATTTCCCAAGATTCGTACAAGGCTTTTATTAGATGTTTTATGAGGGAATTCATTTTATTGCTGTTCTTTATCTAAATTTAGAACTACAATGTATCGAACTATAGAAGTTTTGTGAGAACTTATGCTACCTGTAAAAGGGACAGTAGTTATATCAGATATACTCAGACTGTGTGAGAACTTATGCTACCTGTAAAAGGGACAGTAGTTATATCCGATATACTCAGACTGTGTGATAAGCACTAAATAATAGCATTAGTCAATAATAACAGATTTATATTGAGTCCTATTTAAGCAATGCAGCTTAGTCTTACAAGGTTATACGGAGTCTTATGTGGTGTTAAAGCGCATTATGTGCGAAGTAGCCAAACAATAAAGTTTGAGAAAATAAGTCATCTATGTAGGATTGAGACAAAGAACATGGCTGCATCTGTGACAAACACAGAGGACATATGCCACCATAAAGGGTGATCTACTGCCAATAAATTGACAGGGGTGCTACAGGGGCAATTTAACAACTACATGTTACAGATAAATCTAATCTGCTGATGTAATCTGGAAATATGTTTGGCTTTGTGACAAGGTGAGACTGCATTATTAACCTACTGAAGAGCTTAGCAGACAAATCATAGGATAAAGCTACGATAATTAAATCAACGGATCAACTCACAGGTTATTCATCCTTACATTAAATTCAGCCAATCATCTTTCACAGAACTCCCCAAATATATCAGGTCTCTTGTCTACTTTATCAGTAATATTCTATTTTAGTACTAATTCAGCGTTAAACAGTACATATGAATAATTCAATCTCAAAAGTTGAGATCTTTAATCTTAAATTCTATCGCCTTTAATATTGAACAATTTTCAGTTGAAAGTAGTATTTGTTAAATAATATAAAAGTATATACAATGAAGATTTCAAACTTCAATATTGAACTCAGAATTTAGGATTTAAGATTTGAACTTTTCATTTCACATTTATGAATGAATAAAACTATGAATGAATAAAACAAAATTATTAAATGTAACTTACCTTGCCCTGCATGATCATTCTGACGGTGAGCGTTGGACCCCCAGCAGAGTGGTTCGTGTGATTTAAACTGTCGTTCTGCACCATGTTCGTCTTCTCAGTTGCCATGACAACTTGAGGCACCGCTAAGGGGAGTTCAGCTTCAATGGCTGCTAGTCCAGCCTCCTGGCCACTCAGTCTCGGACCTAAGACACGGGGAAAGAAAGGTGGAAATCTTGAATAACAGAGTTGAGTAGACAGAGGCGGTGCATGGATGGGTATCGGAGACATGTACGTCACGGGTAGGTTTCTAGCGAAGGGCAACAGCGTGGCGGCTGGGGTAGACAGTTACTGAGAGAGACAGTGGACGGATGTAGTATTAAAAGCCTGGTCAGAAGGAGAGCTCTAGAACTACACAGCTTTGATAGAGGACAGGCAGGCTGTGGACTGAGCTCACGGGCGACATGTGCTGCCAGAGAGACAGAGAGAACTGTGGGTAATACAGAGCGCCGATCACTCGTCTTACAGTCTACTGCTAACTCATATTGGTAATCAATGCAATGAATAAATCTGTTCCCATTAAACTGTGCATTCCCTTTGGCAATGGCCGCGGCAGTGTGGCAGTAACTGAGATCCGTCAGCCAGCCAGTCACTTGATAACAACCACCACCAAAATTGATCAATGCCGATTAGAATAACAAAGCTCTTAATGTCACCTAAGTCGAGCGACGGCTAGAGGTAAGGGGAGGTAAGTTGACTGCATTGGTTGGAGGGGAAATTCAGGTGATTTAATAGAATTTAACTGCGGCAGTGAGTGGGTTTTCTCACAGTGGTCACCTAACACGGACTGCAGGCGTCAGTTTATTGATGTATGGCTTCCGTTGACAGCGCAATAAAGCAGGTTTGGTTGTTAAGTGAGCTGCATGGAGTCTGTGATGGGAATGTCAATCTCCTATCCCTCACTATACACGACACTGCCAACAAACTAACCACAAACTCTTCATCACATTAATCATAGTTTATTTCCTGTATTTCGTTAAAAGCTCTATTTTGACAGCCTGATTTCTGTCATAATATATTGTTGAACTCATACCCTCTGACTTTCCTTATATCAATAAATTAACTACACTATATACATGGCATGTACATAAATACATTATATAAGACATTAATTGATTGGGAGATAAAGTTAAGAACTAAAAGTAACGACAGAAAATCACAATTGTTAATTGAATCCGCAGTTGGTAGAATATAAAACTAGGTGTAATTGTGTTGTTTTTTGTGCATGTAATTATGAACCGAGCTACAACATGATATTTCTAACAGAACACTCACTTGTCAGTTAACGAATATAACAACTTTAAAAGCATCAGCTAATACTGATGCAATTTATGAAAAATTACGTAATTGCTTAAATTGCAAAAAATTTCAGTCAGGGTTCAACCAACAGTCCTAGTGCAAAGTTTCCTGTGAATTCTATTTGTTGCAGTACTTTCAGTTTGTTACATGTACATGTAGTTTGTTATTTTGGTCCTGGATTAGGAATTATATAGACCTGCTGTATCTGAACATTTTAACAGCAGAGTTGTGTTGGTATATGTGAACACTTGGCATACCCATGTCTGTATTTTACCTGTTAAGATTATAGATCGGATATGACTGGCGTATTAACTGTAATTTAAAGCCACATAGATGAATGGCCTCTATTGATGTCTCCTCTCTAAGAGCATTAGAGCAAATTTCTCCAATAGCCTGTATTGATTTGGTATTATTCTGACAACTGTGCTGGTTGTAACTAAGTGAGGAGTCTGTATGTGTCTCGTTTCTGGAGGACTCTTCGTAAAACAATCACCACAACTAACACTTCTCCTTTCATTATCGTCAGATTAGAATCACGCAAGGGTTTCTGAGACAACAGACAGTCACACACCCAACTGCTATGGTAGAGCTCACTGGATGCAGCCACAGGATCTGCCGCTATTGTTTGATATAGCATACTGATACCTTTCAAATACAGAGAAGCCTAATAAGCACTGCCCATTGATATTTCATTATATTCAGATTTCATGCACTCGCAACTTTCCATTGTAGAGGATGAACAACAAATGAAGACTCTGAAGAGTAAACCAAGGCATACTCAGTACTTCCGTTGAACAGGAAATATTGTTGTCTAAAAGGTTTGATGGGAAGAGGATTGGCTTTTAGCACAGTAAGACACTCTATTATTATTGGTGGGATAAGTTGTTCAGTTCTGTGTAGTGTCTACATGCCTCTAACCCAATCAGTCGCTAACGCACACACACAGTTTTTGACATACAAAGGCCTGAGATTGTCATATTGTAAATCGGCTTTGTCAGAAACAGAATGCCATCAGACAGCCGGCCCTAAATGGATTATTGCCCATAAACTAACTGTCACTTGTAGAAAAATCACAAAAGTAAGCCAATGGGGAGGTATATGGACTCCCTAAGGAGTCAAATCTCACAGCACATGCTATTATGTCAAGAACTTTCCACCCAAATTAGAGATTTCAGATATTAATAGGAAGCTGGTATGTGCTCCATGAATACTCAGGTACATGTCAAAGTTAATGTATAACATTTACACAAGATTCTATCTACAGTTTCCCTCTCATTATGGAACAATGATTCCCAAAAAATATTATTAGATGTATTTTGCTACGTAACTGTAATAGTCAACAAGATTTAATAATAAACTATACTGAAATTTAGTATTTTATAAACAATAAGTTCAGTTCTGTCTTTTATTCCAAATTTTTAAGAAATACCTACGGAAAAACATTGTGGATGAAAATAGTTTTATTCTTTTACAGCAAGATAGTTAGTACTGGCATTTTTTAGGAAAATTATTTCGTTGCTTCAGAGTAGTTGGACAAAATAACATTTTGGAGGGAAATTGTTAAAATTAAATTATATATCTTTCCAAAACTTCTGTCATACTGATTTCAGCTGTTTTTCATAACAATATTCAACATCTGAATCTGTTATTGCATTGTGTGTTAATTCAACATTTATGATAAATGTAGAGAAAGAAAAATGTGCATGGCTCCACCAGAGATGGAACCCGGGACCTTTGGCTAGAAAGACCAAACACTCTCCACCAGAGATGTACCCCAGGATCTTTGGCTAGCAAGACCAAACACTCTCCACCATAGATGGAACCCGGGACCTTTGGCTAGCAAGACCAAACACTCTCCACCATAGATGGAACCCGGGACCTTTGGCTAGCAAGGCCATCACTCTAACAGACAGAGTTACGTACAGAGGCTCATGATAGAATGACCCAAATCTTCTACCAAGTAAAGGCATGTAGATAAGCCCTCGATGATCATTTTAAGAAGTTACCAAGACTTACATACTGGCCCTATTGTTTGCCGCGGGTGCTTCTTTTCGCGTATTACACGGTTTCTCGAACTGTTCTTTGTGATAACAGGTCTTTATCTTGATATTAACCAGTGTCTAACTACTTATACACCCGTTAATACGGAGATATACACCTGTAACCATACACCGAATGTTCTAGCAACAAGGTAATACGCAAAAAGCGCGACGCATCTTCTTTGTAGCTAGAGGGGAAGACTATCTTGGGCTACCCCCTCGATATGTCATATCACCTTGTCCAAGCGGTCACTACCCCATCTGAAACACCTCGAGCTCATGTTATAATCCTTACTTAAACAAGTGATCGATGGTTAACGCCGTACTCAAGGTATTTCACTAATATAGCGATGTACTCCAACAGTAAATAGCCATACTAACACCATAAACTGTGAAGTGTTTTGCTCTGTTGGAAGATTAATATTCATCCAGTGCTAGGTAAAGACAGCATGATTATATACTCGGAACGGGCTGCCCTTAATAGGCGTTGAGCGACTTCAACAGAATGATTGAAAGAGATAGATGGATGTAAGAGATTTACCACAGAGAGAGAGCCAGCTAACAGTTTATTTGTATTTTTATATTGCAGTAGATGTAAGGAAATTGGCTGTATAAAATAAATGAGTTTTGGAGCAAATAGATGCAAAGAAAAAAACTGACACATTTACACTGTCTATAAAAGTCTAAAATCCTTTTTGCTTCATATAGAAATCATGATTTGGTTTCTACAGAGAGTACACAATCAACAATGTTCTAAGATTCCGTGTTATGGGCTATTGACTGGAGAGAAGAGATGTGTTGGGAGCCTTGTCATTAGTTAATAATAAATGAACTTCGAGTGATCATGGATTCCAACAAAGCAACTGTCTACAGTTGTGTACACTGCTGGGATTTAAGGCTGATTACATGATATAGAATTACAAAATGATTGGCAATATCATACCAGTTCTATCCACTGATACTATTATACGTTATAATACGAACATTGGACCAACCAGTCACAGTATAATACGAACATTGGACTAACCAGTCACAGTATAATACAAACATTGGACTAACCAGTCACAGTATAATACGAACATTGGACTAACCAGTCACAGAATAATATGAACATTGGACTAACCAGTCACAGTATAATACGAACATTGGACCAACCAGTCACAGTATTCTAGGCTATAACATGACATCACAGTGAGTGCAAGCCAATCAACACCATACATTCCTTAGTTGGCGGAAATTTCTGTGGGTGATACTTAACATGGGCTTACATGTAGATGGACTAAAGTATCAAATCAGCTTAATAAAGGAAAACCAGAATATATTGAAAGATGAAAGTGTAGAATTCTGGGCAGAATTTTACTCTTTAAAATATTTGCTGATTGATGGCTGGGCATTTATCTTCCGTAAAATAGACACAATCAACAAAAATAAGCATTTCTCCCATTCAACCCCATGTTAATTTTCACATACAGACCTAGTCCTGCTAGAGGTACGTATCCAGATTTCAGATTTTTAACCGTGTTTTTTTCACAGTGTCAGCAACCAAAACATTTACTTGCTACTGATATATTCTGAGTTCCGAATTACACTACATGTGTATAAGATATACTTGGTAAGAAACAAAATGTAAGCTGTATCTGTTGGTAGAGTTACAGTTTTTACTTACCAAATACAACAGGTATGATGTGGTATCTAGCTTTCCCTGGCTGCTCCCTTGTGCATAAACTCTCTAACTGAAGCTCATATGGTGAAAATAATCAATAAGTAGAGGTATAAGAGTCAGTCACAGCTAACACCCATACCTGAACTGTTCCACTAGTCATTACAGGTAAACCAATCAGTGGTAAATTTACAGGTAAAACTTATCAAGGGATGATATGATCAAGTAGAACCCAATTTATAAATACATATGTGCAGGTAATATACAGTTGAGTATTATTCTGTGTTTTCTGATATGTGCCTAACCCAGCAGGTGATAAGAGGTAGTTAATACACCTGAAATAATCAGCTGACTGACAGGTGTGCAATCAACATCACTTATTACTACCTTACCTGTATTCTGAATACTAAATTACTGAACACACAAAATTTACAGTCTGTGGTAAAAATCGCATTCTGTTGCCATAGTGATGCAACTAACAGGTAACAAGGAACAGAAATGTATTTACTTAGAACAACAGCAACAAGTCTTTTGGCAGGTATTTTTTTATGATCCAGGTATGGTGGTGTTAACAAACATGTCAGCTGTGAGTGTTAATATGTCAGAATTATCTCCCAGTATCAACATATAGAGACAGTTAACACCACGAACATGTGGAAATAATTTTTATCACAGGCTGGCATCATTACTAAAGGAGAATTTCTAACCATGGCTTGACAGGGGATCCAGATTAGCCACATACTGTTGACTTATAGCTCCAAGACAAGCCACAAGCTGATTTATTCCCGTATTTAATTACAATTCCCTTACTTTAAGTTTTGAGGATGAAACGGAGTAGATAGTTTTGGCTTTAAGTCTTATATTCCGTATATTTTTTTTAATTTTTTTATTTATTTATTTATTTCACCACAGGAAGGAATACAACATAATAATATAAAGATAGTGGCGGGAATAAAGTCCCCAAAAAATTGTTAAATCCTGGGGCCAATATGATATACAAGTTATTAATAATAGTTAGTAGTGTAATGACAATAATAATAACAATAAAGGAACTTGCACAAGCTATTAACAGTGGTGTATAGTATATTTTTAAAAAAACCAAAACAAAAAAAAACAAGAAATATAATAAAAAAGATGGTTCACACTCACACACATGACTCGCTTTAAACATCTTGTTTAGAATCAGACTAATGAAGATACACCTTTTATTATTCTAGATATAAGAAATAAAACAGCTTTGAAAAGCCATTATTATTCTAGATATAAGAGATAAATCAGCTTTGAAAACTTGAAAGTTGCCAGTACACAAGTTGAAAGGTTTTTCATAACTAACAGCAGTTAAAAATGCTTTTGTTTTTTTAAGTTGAATTTGTCAAAAAAATAATAAAAAACATCATTGAAATGTTTCTCTAACATATTGTTATATTAGTTGACATAAAAACACACAGATTAAAGGGCTTATTCTTGTTAGTTGAAAATCTAAACCATGTGTTGTTAGAGACTGTATTTCTAAGAGATCATATCTGTTTGTGACTTCATTAAACTGAGAATATTATCTGGGTGTGTATTGAAATTATAGACATGTTAAAGTCACATATAATGACTCAGAGATCAAGGTCATGAAGCATATTACACTAAATGTGTAAAAAGAATTTCTTGTCATCAAAATCTCTTACACTCATGCCACTGTGTCGTCCAGTACAACCAGTGGAATAAATATCAAATGGTAATAGGGTTTACCGAATCTCAGAGTTTCTTCTAGTACCAGTCACTCAATTAACACAGAAACTACCAATTATTAGCGGGTGGTTGGTGGGAGCTTCGTGTTGCCCTGTTGCTCACAGAGCTAAGGGGCAGCAAGAAGCTGTTGTGGCGTTCTGTTATGTCCTGTGATTGTCTTGTATCTTGTCATTGTTTGTTGCCAGTGGCGTCGAGGGTGGTTTCCTTCACCCGTTGGACTGGCACGCCGTCATATAAGTGAAATAACCTTAAGTACGGTGTAAAACCACAATCAAACAAACAAACAAACCAATTAGTAAGCCAGAGCAAACTCAATGCTTCTCAACAAATTGCTTATTTGAATGGGATTAAGCTCGGGATAATATTTTTATATAAAAAAATTCCTTAAATAACGTTCTCCGTTTTGTTTTGAGGACTTTTTTTTATATATAAAAAGAACTGTCCCTATAGTATTTATATTCTATCATTACAAATGTTCAATACACTTTAGAGTTGTTATACACTCTGTCCTGGAGGGTGGTTCGCTTGGGGATTATGCCATACTTTAAGTGAATCCAGGAATTGGATTGATTGGTATTTCACTAATATGAAGGCCAACAGTAAACAGGTAAATAGTCACACTAACACAACCATAAAATATTAACTGTTTTGCACTGTTGAAAAATTAATGTTCCTCCATTGCTTAGTAAAGACAGCATAACTATGATCCAAACATGCTGCCCTTACAGGAATCAAAGGAATTGGAAACAGCAGATATGAGCAGAAGGGGAACAGTAATGGGGGGTGGGGAGGAGTGTCATGTATATGGATAGCAGAATCACTATATACAGTATCTGAGCTGCAGTCAAATAAACCAGATGAGAAACGCCTGACAAGTCATAAAACTACACTCGTGTGATCAAGGAAACAGAAAAGAAAAAGATAATGGGCTTACTAAAAGTTTAATTTACTTTGAGTGTAAGACGATGTCTGTTTGGGGTGTTAGAGGTACTGATAGACATTACACAAGGCATCACTCCTATTTTACTCAAGCAAAAGTCAAATTTATAAGACTGCTAGATTGTCACATTTACACAAAAACAAATCCAGTGTATTAGGATTGACGATTACAGCTAGCACTACAATGTAGTTGGTAGATTTTACTTTGGCAATCCTGGACATCCTCCATCAAGCCTTTCACAATACAGGAGTATAACATGTGTAATTCGGAATAACATTATACTTATTTTGTACTCAATATTTCCATTGACTGTAAGCAGGATTTATCATATAAACGTAATTAATCTAGGATATGTTTTATAAATGAACTTAATGCATAGAAAAAAAATGCATTCTTCTAAAATTAGAACCTGAAAGCTAGAGCCATACGAACTGAACTTAGTGCGATACAAATGTTTTGTAACGGAAATTATGCAAGTATTCATAGAATGGATTTAACTGCATTGCATACAGTATTTTACTACTAACATACATATATACTTAACAAATTCATTATTAATTTATTTCATCAATGTATTTAAGGTTATCTGAACCAAATCCCAAACTGGAGACTGACAGAGCCAAATCAACCATCCTATATTGGACTATTTTGGTATAATTTAATAAACCACAGTTACGGTTAAATAGCTTTACCCACGTCTTCGTCAATTATTATAGAGATTAATTAATTATAAGGAATAATAGGAAATACATGAA
>JAUELC010115258.1:0-11634 GCA_031471745.1 Cryptochiton stelleri
ATCCTCTGATAGCACAGTATTCGTTTTGCGAACCTTCTGCTGGCAGCGGATTCGATTTTCGAACCATCTTCTCGAAGATGATTCGTTATTCTTTAATTTGTGCCGTAGGCCTACATAGTTTATCCTCAAAAAGTCCAAAACTGGGCGGGAAAAGATTATACTGCACCGTCAAATTGGCTGACAAAATACTAGGTCGAGAAGTCGCTTACTACGGGCAGAGACATTTTCGATAACATAGTCAACAATTTCGCTAAACAAAAACGAAACCTCTGCTAGCAGGGGATTCGATTGTCAAACCCTCTGCTTGCTGGGTATTCGATTTTCGAACACCAGCAAAGGATTCGTTATTAGTCCCCTACCGGTGGGACCGGAGGAGACTCTAGGTTTACCCCTTGTCTGACCCTCTGCCCGTCTGTCACGCAATCAGTTTTCCGCACTTTTTTTCGTAATCCTGTAGTGGATCAAACTTTAATTCTGTATACAGCCTTCTTATGATAAGTTACAGGTCAAGTTTGAGTTTCGCCGAGTTTTGTTGTTTTTTGCAAATGGCCATATCAACATAGACAAATAAATATGAATGATCTCAGTTTTTCGCACTTTATTTCATAATGCTTTAGTGGATCAAAATTTTGTATGCAGCTTTTTTATGGCCAGTCACAGGTCAAGTTCGAGTTTCGCAGAGTTTTGTTTATTTCTTGCAAAGTTATGGCCATTTTGACTTTTTTTTCATAAGTTGTCAGTGGCTTGTACAAAGTTATGCCTAAATCTGAAAGATGCGCTTCAGTGGATACAAAATTTAAGTTTGTATACAGCTTTCTGGATGGATTTTCACACAGTTTTGTCCATGTTCTCCTCATTTTTTAGTCCCCTACCGGTGGAATTGAATGAGACTAGGTTTACCCCTTTTTTTCATAACTAAGTTGCTTGTACAAAGTTATGCCTAAATCTTAAAGATGCGCTTCAATGGATACAAAAAAGTATGTAGGCCTGTAGAAAAAATTGTTGAATAACGAATCCTCAGCTGGCAGGGGATTCGTTTTTCTAACCCTCTGCTAGCAGAGGGTTCGAAAAACGAATCATGTGCTGTAGCAGAGGGTTCAAAAAACGAATAACGACCACCCTGCTAACTTCAGCTCGCCCAATTTGTGGTTAGTTTTTGTTAGAGGCTTTCGGTAAGTGGTTGTTTGTGATAGATGGTGCATGCAGTCTCGCAGAGCTGTGGTACTTCGAAATTATTATTTTTTATCTATTTGTTTCGGGTTGCATTTATTTAAGATGCATATACCCTGTAGCAATTCCTTATGCTGGACACTAGATACATTGTGTGAGTCAAACTCGTTCTAATTAGCGAAATAAATAAACAACACTGTGCAACATGCTGACGCTTGTGTGAATGACGGATGCAATTTTCAGCCCATTTAAAATTAAATTATTATTAGAGTTGAAGTATGCAAAGGATTTAATATTGTGAAGAAATATTTTAAATGAAGACCAATGGTAAATAGGCAGTGATTATTTTTTTTTATATATATTAGCGCAAAACTATTCAATTTAATATTGCAGGACATGGATTATATAACATTACACCGATCAAGAATAAAATATGCGGTTCGTAACTAACTGTCATGTATTTGACATTACACCGATGAAGAGTAAACTATGCCGTTGGTAACTAACTGTCATATATATATTTGTAATAAATGAAGAGAGAAAAATGTGCTTGCCTCCACCGGGATTACATCGATCAAGAGTAAAATATGCTGTTCGTAAATAACTGTCATAGATATAACATTATACCGATCAAGAGTAAAATATACCGTTCGTAACTAACTGCCAACTGAACGCAGTGCATAGCATGGTAACGAGATGCAGTACAGCTTAAATCAAATTTTCAAAATATTTTACAGTGCTGACATCCAGACAAGCTTTATATTTAAAAATAAACTGTTTCATGGTTTCAAATATCAAAATTATTATACAGAAAGCAAAGATTAATGACATGTTTGTACACAATTCAATTCTTGGAAATTATCTCCCAGAGAAGAAAAGTCTCTGTAAATTGTCTGAATTAATATACAAGGTAACTTGTGTAGGTAACTCTTGTGTAGATCTAGTTCGACATTTGTTGTTGTTCTTGTGTAAGTAGATGTCATCATCCGCTCTAAATTAAACTTAAATCACACCCACAAACCACTATTTGAATTTGCACCAAGTTGTAGGCGAAAAAAGCAAAAGCCTGCCATTTGAATGTGATTCTGTTTTTTTTTAAATGAATCCGTGAATTACTTTTGTCAAAGTATTGGGCGATTAACATGACATACTTTCGGTAGTATTACTGCGACGATGAACCTCCAAGGTATAGTTTAGGAAGACGGAACGAGTCGGAAACAACCGAGGGATGAAGACGGAACGAGTCGGAAAGAACCGAGGGATGTTCCGACATGGGGAAGTAAAGAAAATGAACTAACGGGTCGTTAATTTCCGGTCAGACCCGAGGTTTATCTTTCAGTCTGAACACCCTTGAGCCAAACAGCTAATAGATGGCTACTGATCCTGAGATCAATTTCTTGACCAGACGGTCGAGTGTGTCTTATAGTATCCATGTAGTTACGTTCAGTATTGCAAAGCACCAGTACTAAATCAAGCGAAATCAGGGACAGCTTTGGAATATTACAAATCCTGACCATGAGTTTTCATGATGAAGTAATTCTGTCTGTCAAACTAAAATTGCCTGTCATGAATACAGAGTTCTTATTTATTGGACTGAATTGTGAATAGATATTATATTTACTAACATGATATTTTGTTGACGTGCTTGCAAGTCTTTTCCTGTAAAACTGCAGGTATCTAATGTGCCGGTGACTTCCCCTTTGTGTGACATTTGCCATTTTCTCAAACAGATACAGACCTGATAATTATAGATTCATATTCCGATCGATGGAATGGTTGTTTGTTTGTTTGGTTGAGGTTTTACGCCGCACTTAATGTTATTTCACTCATATAACGGCGTGCCAGCCCAATGGGTGAAGGAAATCACACCCGACGCCACTGCCAACAAACAATGACAAGATACAAGACAATCACAGGACAAAACAAGACGCCAGAATAGCTTCATGATGCCGCTTAGCTCTGAGAGCACTAGTGCAACAGGAAGCTCCCTCCAACCGCCCGCTCGATGGAATGAAAGGGTGTAAGCACGATTCGTCCTTCAGGAGAATTAGCATGGCTTTAGTACATATATAAATATATATTATATTGTTCCATTGGTGATCATCATAACCAGTATATATTTTATAAATATAATGTGCCTGACTCATCCCGGGGATCGAACCCGGAATATTTGGCTAGCAGGGCCCACACTATACCGATTGAGCTCACGATAGAATGACCCGAATTGTCTCCTGAGTAATGGCCGCTTATCACTCAAATACTGACAGAGATAAAGTAGGATCTTTTTTTCTATATATGTATATATAGTACTATATAGATGCTCAAATCATGCCAATATAACTACCATAACGGATAAGGATTAAGTGTCGCTGTACATATCATTTAATTTTGCGTAGGTGACGTAGGATATGATATGAGGGTTTTGTCTGGCTTTACATATAATTAATTGCATGTTGCGTAGGTGACGTAGGATATGATTCCTCTAAATAAATTAGCGTTCTATTATTCTTGTATTCATTTTGAACAATTCATTAGAGACTTAAGGAATACAAATGATAACATGTGTGTTGTGTTAAAATGTTTACCTGTATCTTCTATAACATTGCTGATTTTTTAGTTCATAATAGTCGAGAGTATTTTAACTACGATACTGCCTTTATATTTTTTTCTTGGCTCTTCTAAAACGACAAAAACGTTTTAATACCACTGATATCATTTCTGAAATCTTTTTCTTTTAGATATTGTAATAATAAACCAATTTTGGAGTTTTGAAATGAAGTAAGAGCACCATGTGTTTGGCCATGACAAGCTATACACATAATAGAATTCCCTGTATTGATCAACTTATCTTCCCCATATGTGTCCCAAATATACCGTGGCATATAGTGTCAATGATCTTGATCTGCACCAATATTCAAATCGATTTTGTTGATAAGCCTGTTGTTGAGGCAAGACGGGAAGAAAATTGGTTTGATGAATATCTGTTAAAAAAAAGTCTTCAGGCACAGCCAATTTATATTTCTGATAATTTTACAATTATCAGACCTTGAACGGGCCTGTTTGGCCGTTACTCACCTTTTGGCTTCAAGTACTGATTTATTTATATGGATAAATTATATTGTCCTGAATTCGTCTAAAAGAACTTTCAATAGGAACCTCTCATTGCCAAAATTCTTAAATCTGCTTGTTCTATTATAGACTGTTCGACCCCATATTTTCGTCTACTCTGCTGTTTCGGGTCATCTCCACATGTCCGTGGCCCCGGTATATCAATAGGACAAGGCTTATATGGCCGCCTGGTAAACGTTGTTAACTCTCTAACATCTATTAACGTCATTTCGCCTTCAACAATCGTGTGACAGTTATGATGTTCACAATAAAACACAACTATACACAGGTCTAATGTTGAGATCAAATATTCATAAATGTATAGGCGCATGAAAGATTTACTGTAGGGATGTCCACAAATTTGTAACACTTATGCTGATACTTATTTCCGTTTTATAGACAATAAGTAGGCACTATTTATATTTAGCATATGGGACATTCTTAGCCATTGTACAGATTCAAATGCACCCTAAATGACCAGTCCAACGTTTATATATCTCCAGAGTATGAGTTTTACAGGCAAATGAATACGCAAACAAATGATGAGGGGACGTATACTAGGCTTCACGTCATCACGTACATTTATAACAGCCTCACTTAGCCGTTTGTATGAATACAGATCTGTTGCTCTCGAAGTCATTGAGACTATATTTCAGCAATAATGACTTGCCAAACTGTAGCGGTAAGGATTGGAGGATAATGAGGAGTTGAGGATACTTTTTTTAAGCAGATAAAATCAACAAAACAAAATGACACTATATCCCCTGGTTACTCTCTCATTTCAAACAGTGTACAATTTTATTTTGCTCTCTTTCAATTGTACAATAGGTGTTGATCAAGAAAACCAAATAAATGTATTCGTTTGGATTTTAAAAAAATATGTACTCCAGCCTTAGACCAATCGGAAAAGTATAAAAAGACCACGTTAAAATCTACCTACCTTTCTCTAAGATTATCCTTTCGTTAATGAATGGATAGTTCAACAAATCGGCTTGTTTGTCATTTCCCCTGAACTGAACCTTTACAAGAGCTATATGTTTGACCAGTATATCCTATCTAAGGTTTATCTGTTCTTGACGGTAAGCTTTGTAATGTATTAGTACCAAGACATCTGTAGTGTGAACGACTTAATCTTTATCTTCACAAAAAGCTTCTGTGTTATTTGCCCTCTGGACATCTTGGAATAGAATAACTAAACTCAGTCCTAAAATACATAATGCCTTGGGTGATTTCAAATAGCGTCTCTGGTCCCAGCATGTTATTATTACTACCTTCATAATTATCTATATCTATACCTGCCTTGGCCGTGATGATGGAATCGTTTCATTCTCCTCCTGATTGATTGAAGATCAATTCTCCTTGTAGCAGACTCCATGTAACCAATGTGTTGGTTTCATTTATTACCTGGAATAACTATTTGAGATGATAATACATAAAGCATCTTGAGTCTTTCATGTATCGTTCATACTTGATTCAGTCATTCATTTTCGCATATCCTTTGATTTACAAAGGTCTGTACCGTTGACACCTCTAAATGAATTCTTATTTTCTTCGGGACATCATGTGTATATATTACCAAAGTTTGTACGATAGTACTCTTAACTCCTAAGAAGCTTCTCAAATGCATATTGATAAATATTTCGTTAAAATTGTATTTATCATTTACAGGTGTGTGTTATGTAAAAATAAAATCCCACGTGTGATCGGTTGTCTGTGTGAACAACCTGTATAGTGATAGATGATAACAATATTTACAACGATAATGGATGAGGGTATTTACCTGTTTGGATATGTACCGACACTGTTATGATCATCACATTCAGGTCAGTTCATAAATAGATGACCAGATGTTGTTGTGGTGACAAGCTGATTTGGATTTAGGTCAGGCGGAAAGAAATGTATTTGATGAATATTTGCTAAACTAGTTATTATTAATGTCGAATACACTGTTTTAGAAAATACAGAAAATCAATTTTCCGGTTAATCAGAAACTGTTTATTATGGGGGTCGGGGGAGATTTGCACTTACATCAGATCAAAAAGGATGATTTACGCCACCCAAAGTAAAGAGGAATTTATGACAGGATATTTAGGTCAACCGAAACAAAAGAGAAAATTGTTTTAATTCAGCAGTCTGTTGTTCATATCAGATAGAGAGGTCCAGCTTACCTCTAAGGGAACATTACCAATTAGAGAGAGACGAAAACAGGCAGGTAAACACACACAGAGACGATGTCTATATCAGAGAAGTCTGAGCCAGTCATTATATGTGGATTTTATTCCCTCAAGACCGTAGGTTACTGGGTTCGTGTACCACAATTGACAGCTGGTGGTATTATTCAATCCAGGTTTCCCAGAGGATAGAGTGGCTTCTACATAATTATTAAGCCGGCCTATTGATACATGATACTATAACAAACAATTCTGTAACATGTCCCAGTTCACCAAGTATATTAGCTTGTCTGGGTCTGTTAACAAATCGTTTCAACAATGCTGTTGTTCTTATTTAAAGTCGATTCCATGAACACTGATCAGATTCAGTCAAAGGAACTGCGTGACTCAATGAGATAAACAGAAAAGTCAAGCATAGTTTACCCATGAAATCACTCAAAATCTATATTCCTCAACGCGTATCAAAGAGTAAAATAGAATTCGCGTTTCTATGTAAGTTTTCCTCTTTGTATATTTCGATAAGTGTGCTCTTTTATCACAGATTTTACTTGATTCAGCAATACTTTGTTTAAAACATTACAAGCCGTCACCGACGGAATGCTGGTATTCTGTAATATAATCAGCCTGCTGCTATGGTGATTTCTTCAACTGCTTGGATGGTTTATTTCACTTGTCTATCCTTCATCTATAATGGACCAATGTCCAGAATGTTTATGCGCCAAAAGCTAACGTTAAAATCAGCACATATCAAATTTGGTCGTTTTGCGTTTGGTCTATGCACATGTGCAATTGTAGGCACGAAAGTCTGTCACAAGTACATACGGTGAACCTATACGCTACTGGGTACTGGTATTTTTCAATATTGTATTCCAGAGCACTCGAATAGGATATGAGCATCAATAGAGATGGTCTTAGTTTCCAGGGTCTGGTTGCTCAAATCGGTATTAACTTTAAATCATTGTTGTACCTCGTCACGTCACAATTGAGATTCTTTGTGACGTTACAAAATTAAACCTTTTTTATCTTGAGAGCAATACAGCACAGTCGAACTAAGAACAGAATCATATAACCTGTTTAAAGTTATGTCAAGGGTCACAGAAAACAATGTGAATGCGACCCCTTAGATAAAGAGAGATCATGTCAAATTTTGGCCTTAAATATCAGTGTTTTCCGTATTTAATCTCCACGTTTTTTAACTTGTACTGTGATTTTTCTGTTGAATTGTTCCATCTACAAAATGTGATTTCACTCACATTGCGCTGGTGAAGCCCCCCTAATTGTTACATGTAACTATAATTAGTTCCCCTTCTGGATTATCTCAAGTGTAAGTATTGGATTTATGCCAGTAAAGAATGAGCATCTTCTTGCATTTACTAAACTGATACTTTTATGAACTCAAGCGTGGATCATTTTTAATAAACTTTATAAGCCCTTGTACTTTAGTACAAACGGATGACCAATCTAAGACGTCTATTAGTAATTACACAAGATTGTGGTTATATTATAACAAGGTAACCATCATTATTATGATCACAATTCTTGCAGATTCTTTCTTGTCTTGACAATAATACATATCTCCCCTACTCAATTTCTAACATATGTGATACACATCGAATAGCGCTTATTGCTCTACGGTACTTCGTGCATCTTACATTTTCTAAATAGCTTTCAAAATTCAACGACTTTTTGTATTGTTTATAACTATCCAGTTTACTAGTTTCTTGTATTTTACTTTGCCAGTTTTGTAAACTTTGATCAAGCAGTCTTTGTTTTATCATTGGATAACAAACAGTGCCATCTATATTTTCATACAACCAAAGTTCATTAAACTCTAATTTTTCTAAAAGTGATCTAACATATCTTAACCATGTTTGAGTTACTATTGTGCTGGTCATTTTATCCCTTTCTAATCTATATACTTTATATATTAGAGATGTTTTATCAGTGATAATTTTGTACCAATATTTGACAGCACGCATAGCACAAATTGTAGACAGTGGGTATCTACCTAATTCTCCCAATACGGCTATATTAGGTGTCTGTTTTCTCAATCCGAGAATTCTCTTACAAAATTTCATATCTATTTTCTCTAATTCTCCAACATCATGTAGACCCCAAATTTCGCACCCATACAACAGTATTGGGAGAATCAGTCTGTCAAAAAAGATACAACTTAGTTGATATTTTAAAATTAAACTGACCAAAATAGACTTTTGATCATACCTATAGTGAGCGGTGTACACTGATCCGCAGACGTTGCCTGCTGGGCTCTAGTGGTCAAACATTGCAGATAACAAAGAACAAAGCCAATTTACATAATACTTTACAATATAAGGCTACACTGGGAAAAAGTATGTATATTTGTGTAGAGCAAAAACACGCATAGTTCAAATATTAAAGCTTCTTTTTTTAATGTTTAACGACCTCTCCCAATAGGTCTGACAGCCTAACTCGCAGAATTTTGGACTCCAAGAACGAGCGATTATAAACTATAATCTTGCTTATGTCAAAAAGTCCTGATGAAAACTGTATCAGCAGCATTACACTAACGGACTAGTTAATTAAGTTACACGTCTATGTATTTCACCCAACATTTCTGTCTAATTGATTGTTGTTGTTGTACATGACTGGAAATATTCTGACTGAAAATACTTGTACTAAATTAGCCAGTATATGGTAATTATAATTATAAAAGTATTTGCATCAGATTGTAGAATTGTGTCGTTCCAGCCTCTATGCAACGTGATTAGCAATCAATTGGCAATATAACTATTTTTAAGGTGTATGCAGAGGAGAGGTTAATAACAAGGAGACTGATGAGAGAAATAGGGATATAATTTTTTGTATAGTTCTTAACTCAATTCATGTCCAACGAATTATACCTAGCACTTAACTGCTGTAATCTATCCGTCAGTGTGATATGTTAACATTGAACATCAGATCTTATCTAAAATATTTACACTCTAATCTGAATTATTGACTGGATGTTAATCGACACAAATAGGTTAATTGTATAAGCGGTTTTCAACAGATTTTCCTATTTAAATGATTTTTTTTTACAAGGCGAAATTTTGTGCGTTTGAACATCCCAGCCGTACAGTCAACTTTTTACTGAAATAACTATTTCCTATGTAACAAAAACTTATATTTGTTGATTTCGAAATGAATTGAAAACAGCGGTTGTCCTTCTGTTTGGTTCTCGTAGTATTGAAGTGTATACAGTACAGGACGGACAAATCATGAGTTCTTCTCCACTTTTAACGAGCCGCAAACAGAGATTTCTGAATTTGGTTCTTGTATTCCATTATTACACCATGTTTTGCGTTCTCTAAAATCTCCCAGGTTTTTTACTATCTACGATATCATTGTATATTGGACATCGTCTGTTTTATCCCAGGAAAACGAAATCATCGAATTCTCTCCCAACGTTATTTAAAAATATAGCATATCCTTCTTCGTTCTCAACAACGCATAAAAAAGGATGGATATATCTGAAAAACAAGCATTGGCATTTTTGTGTTAATTAAAGTTTGGCATGTAATAAACAATACCGTCTCTTTTAAGATACCCTGGTGACAACAAGAAGAAAGATGTTGAGGATGGACGATAAGGGCTCGGTTCATTAAGCGATTGTAATTGATGTATATCTTAAATAACTATGACGTCCAATACTGAAAATCATGACAAGTAAGATCATCTCAAATCGCTTTGTAGGACGATATACAGATCCCTATATCATTTACTGTATGTAAATACAATTAAATGCTGTGTGTGTTTCTCACGAGATTACTAAATGTTTCTACAAACTTATGACAACATTGTTGATGGGACCTAAACAGTCTTTTAAGTCCAGGTCCCCTACTCTTTTAAGATATAATCGCTCTATGAAAGGCACTTGAATAAGCCCCTCTTTAAGACTATACTAACCCATTGGGAAAAAACTCAAAATGGTATTTAATATCAATCTGCGGTTGTTTCTACTCACAACACCGATCGTCTGTTAATATCGACATTGATAAAATCTGGAGGCAAATGTCATTATTTATTTCTATAAAAAACATCATCCTAAATATATGAACTTTTTATATGAGTATTTTTATCTTCTTCAAAGATTGTATAATTGGTTATGAATTAGGGGCGGGATGTGTCTTCAATAAATTGCAGTGTGATATGTTAACATCAAACATCAGATCTTATTTATAATAATTACACTCTAATCTTAATTACTGACTGGATGTTAATGGACACAAATAGGTTAGTTATATAAGTGGTTTCCAACAGATTTTCCCATTTAAATGAATTGTTTTACATGTCAAAAGTTTGTGCGTTTAAACGTCCCAGCAGTACAGTCAACTTTTTACTGGAATAAGTATTTCCCATGTAACAAAAACTTACATTTGTTTATTTAGAAATGAATTGAAAACAGCGGTTGTTCCTCTGTTTGTTTCTAGTAGTATTGTAGTGTATACAGTACAGGACGGACAAAGGTTGCGTTCTTCCCCGCTTTTAATGAGCCGAAAACGGAGATTTCTGAATTCAGTTCTTGTATTCCATTATTGCACCATGTGATGTGTCTTGTAAGGGTGTTTGTCTGCAAAGTTGTCTGAATGAGTTTCTGATCCAACAAAGAGTGTGCGAGCCTAAAGTAACGAATATAGTGTTGTTTTGCATCTTGTCATCAATTTTTGGTAATAACGTCAATGGTACTTACCTTCCCCTCTTGGGCTGGTACATCGTTATATTTGAGCGAAATGACATTAATTACGGGTTAAATTCCAATCAAACAAGCAGTAAAACTAATGTGTTTGGTTTTAGCATTATATAATTAATAATCAATGTTATTCTATTTGTTTATTGGCAAGTTTCATAGTATTTGGTTTTAGATTGTGCCAATGTGACATATGAATAGAAGTGAGTCACTATATGTTCTGGAAGATTCCATTAAGTCAATGATGAAATAGCGAAACCTTATCATGTTGTTTACTATATAACACGAGAAAATGTCATTCGACGCAAAATCTGTGATATGTCGATAAAATGTAGGTCTATAAACATCACGTGACATGACGTATCTGTCATCTCTGAGGACGCTAATTGACTGGGATATTTACAGGCTTCTTATATAACATCAGTGACTGTGACTTCTCTAACCCAGTTCATGACATCTATCACATTAAATATTTAT
>JAUELC010115369.1:0-11634 GCA_031471745.1 Cryptochiton stelleri
GAGGTACTGCATCTGTTTGAGCTCTGAGAGTAAATGCAATAAAACATTGTTCATTAGATTTGTGTGTTTGTTTGATAGGTATTTTACGCCGTGCTTACGGTTTTTTCACTCATATGACGGCGTGCCAGCCCATTGGGGGTAATGAAACCACCCCGACGTCATTGGCAACCATCAATGGCAAGATACAAGACAAACACAGGACATAACAGAGCTTCACAACAGCTTTTTGTTGCCCCTTAACTCTGCGAGCTCCGGGGCAATACGAAGCTCCTTCCAACCGCCCCGCTTGTTCATTAATGTTGTCAACTGGCTACAATAGTTCATATTTCTTCCTTAGATTGGATCAAGTTATTTTTTTTTTTAATTAACAGAGAAAAAATATCTTTTTGGGTCGTCGAAGACCAATCATTTTATCCCAGATTACAAATGGTCTACAGGCGTCTTTTGCTCAATGCCATGTCAAGACTCAAATTTGACTAATTTCGATGCAGTTAAGATCACAATCGAGTCAGCCAAATGTATATGAAAATACCATTCATAAGGCTTTTAGAATTATTAAAAAAACATAATAGGGACATTATTAATAAGCCGACAGGTAACCTGGACATGGATATTGGCGTATAATGCAAGCCTTTATTATTCCCGTCACTCAATTACTGTCCTCCTGGCTAACACTATAAACTATAATGGAATCAAACGTCATTGATGAAGTTACTTTGTCATAACAACAGTAGATTCCAACTGGATCGACCAGGATTTTCTGTAATCTTTGTGGGTTGGACTAAAATAAATTGCCAGTGTCAGGGCATTCTATGGAACAATTGTGGCTATAAATGTACAAAACGTTGTCCCAACGGTGAAACTCAAAGTGTATTGCCATTAACATTTAGAGTCACATACACTTTTGGTAAAGGGCTGTCATTATTGCGGTCATATTTACAATAGATAAGTGTGATAGTGATGGTTGATACTGAAGTGGTATGTAACAATGAACAATCCATTTACAGAAATTAATTTCGATATGTCTATACGTCAACCGAAAGACCTTTTGTTTGTGGAAGATATC
This sequence comes from Cryptochiton stelleri, assembly GCA_031471745.1. Classification (NCBI taxonomy): domain Eukaryota; kingdom Metazoa; phylum Mollusca; class Polyplacophora; order Chitonida; family Mopaliidae; genus Cryptochiton; species Cryptochiton stelleri. The sequence continues at coordinate 1,067 of JAUELC010115369.1, forward strand.
TAATAGCTTCTGGTAAATGAGTTTGTGTAAATCAATCAGGTCGAGCGGACTGGTAAGAATGGTGCACATATATGTAAGCATTTAAAGAGATATATTTGTTGGATTATTATTGATAAGATCTGTCCGTTAGGAAAACACTGTAGCGCAGACTGTACCCATATAAATACCCGGCGAAACAAATAATATTACGGTGATTATTTCTATTCTTTTAAAATAAAACGCGTTCAAATGAAGCCAATAGTTTCTGTCTGTGGTCTGAGCGGCAGATCAATTTCTTCAGATTAATGATGACTTTCAAAACACAAGGAATTTTTAACAGGGACCAATTTACCATACTGGTTTCTAAGCCAACATGTTTCCTTTCTAAACAATAAACTTAACACAGCCAGGGATGTTCTTTACTCAAATGAGCAAGGGAATTAAAATGATAGCCTGTATGGTTTAAGAAGAACTTGTGTCGCCCATACATCATCTTGTAATGAGTCTGTTTAGAATAGAATCTCTTCAGCCGCTTAGAGACCGATTGATACATCAGAGCCATTAAGAAGTTACGGACAGAAATATATTCTCGGCTTGTTTGTGTTAAAGCCGGTGGCGGATAATTCAATTAATCCACGTCAAGTTGATTAGAGAGTAGCTCCATGATTTCACACCTCAGAGTGGTCGAGAAGGGAGATCCAAGGCGGACCGCTTTCTCATAGCGCAGAACCGTGCGATAATTGAGGGGCAAACTGCATAGTATTCCCCGGACTGCAGTGGCCTTCTGTTGGAACCCCGCAAACCCCCACTATCCATTTTAACAAACTTCACTCGCACACAAAGTATAAAATTTCCCTAGCATCTGGTGCATGGACGTAAACCAGCACCAAGTGCATTCTCTTCATCTTTTATCCCACCCGTTAGAAAGACGTTTATCTCACTCCTTCTCAACGATGACAATAACTGATGAAAACTCTCTAAATCACCGTAAACAATCACAAACTTTCCAGTTAATTAACAAAATTTAATCGTTTTTGAATTCATCTATCTTCACAAGTCATTGTCATATTTAAATCAAAAGAGTTCTGCGTGTTTCAAGGCAACTCCATGCTTTATTATTTCTTCACGTTTTAATTTATTCAAATTAAATTAAATTGAGCGCGAGAAAACATTTTATCAACAATAGTCATACTGTAAAATGTGCTCTAATTGACCTTCATTTTATGCGATGACATCTTCCTTTCGGTTAAAGAGAAAATTAAAATACAACGAGAATAAGATAAAATAACCTGGGAATTTATAACAATATAAAAATATTTTATGCATTAAATGAAAATGTTTCGACAAGATGTGAATTTAAATATTTATTAAAGTCACAACAAAAACTGTCACCCAGCTTAGCGTTGACAGTGTTTTAACGCGAAAATATTGTTTATGTGAACCGACAATTAACTAATACTACAAAATGTCACAAATTAAATCTCGTTAATAATCATCCAAACCAGAGTATTGAAGATTATCGATGTTATTTGAAAGTCTATTTTAAAAGTTTCAAGTATAATGTGATTTTGAAAGAGAAGCGGCAATGCATTACTTAACACGATATTAGGCAGAAATATTTTACAAGAATTATTCTGTGGTATAGTAATGTAATAATTGAAAGAATTTTCGAGAATTAAACAAACAAAAATTAAAATTAAACGATATTATTGGTCTTAATTTCTAAAATTAATTGTTGTGAAATATAGAATGATGTTCGGCATATTTAATCTAAACATCATTAAAAATAGATAACCTGGAAAAATAACACCATAAGTCGCATCTATACCGACGTTTTAAACAAATCTTTTCTGTGGCTATTTACATTTTAAATGTTCTTAAATCCCTGCGAAGAATGTAAGCTTTTAAACGAATACTTCTCTGAGTAAGAGAGAATTTTAAACTAACTACATTTCATAAATTGTCAACCGTATTTAAGGGAGATCTCGCTCATGCGGTTTTGGGTTGTATATACTTTCTTCTCTTATAAAAATGGCTAGTAATTTTATCATGTGAAAAGCGCAAAATAATTTATTAAAAAAAAAGATTGTGCACAAATGCAAGCTAAAATATACTAAGAAGCATATATAATTTGTCAGACTTAGTTTAATGATAGATTACACAATGTTTAATGAATTTAAAACGTTAGTCTTATTTTTCTTAAAGTTATTTACATTTGGATTATACAATATTTCAAAACGTTCTTCAATTTTTATTTTCAAAGAATTGACGTTCAGTTTATTGATACCCTCATTGTCAAATATATCATCTCTTTTCGTTGAACGGCTATTCCATGTTTTTGTCTCAATTTACATAATTAAATTATAAATACAATCTGTTTTAAATTTAATTTTAAATAAACAATTTTATTACAATTCTAAACTGGTTTTGTTTTAATTGCGCCGTTTCACTTCTAAATCTGCCAAAGGTTATTCGTCGATTTGTATGATATTAAATTGCTTTTATTCACAGTAAATCGTTGCGGAAGGGACATTTTGAAAGAAAGTAAATTTTAATTGAAAGACAACGATGAGTAATTATTAAAATAGCCTTGTGCGTTGTGACACCGGGCCGACTTTATAATATGAAAGTTATGTGTGGAAGCAATTAAATGACTTTGTTAGTAATGCTTCAAATGAAGGGCTACCCGTAGGCGACATCTTCCTGACAATCCTCTCTCATATGCCATAGATGACAGTGGAGAAAACAAAGACGGTTTTTCTTGAGTAATATTGCTAGAGAAAACTTACCTAAATGAGGGACGAAGGAAAATCGAATCTGCTGTGGGCTGTGGAGCGAACATCCCGAAAACGGGTAGAGCACAGTGTTTAAAATCAACGAGTCCCTGCTGGGGGACGGGGGTGGTTTGTTAACAGTGATGCTGGTCTGGAGCTGTGGATGGAGGCTGAGGTCCCGGGACACGATGAGCTCTTGGTAGGCGTTAACACCTACTACCTGGCTTTCTTAGCCCTGGCCGCTCTGAGAATTCACCGCGAACAGTCAAACACAAGGTGATGGTTCTCTCCCAGAAACCGATAACTGGTCATGAACCTACCATGTATAAAATATTTAAATATATGACAAGGTGACTTAAACATTAGGAGTTGGCTTAATGTGCAAGTGGTTCCAGACAGAGATTCAAATGGGGCGTGGTAATCGCACGAAACTCCTCCTCCGGTTGGTTGACGAGGTCACGTGGTTACATCAGATTGACAGCTACCTGTACGTAATTGTCGCTCCTGAATGGATAGGAGTGTCATTTTAGTTCTGTTCTCTCAGTGAGCCCTGAGCTAGAGAACTCTGTTGAAGATAAACTCTGAACTCTCTGTCACTGCTGACAAAAAAAAAAATAAAAAAACTATTTTTAACATTAAGCCAAACATTTACCTTAACTGTTATGGAGTTTACATGTAGTGGAATGTGAATGGTTTAATAAGTTAGACATGAGCTTTCACAAGGTTAATACTGCTTATTTCATAAACCAACTCTTGTCGTTCGACTTATTAACTTATTGGAACAACCAAAGACATAAAACTATTTTCACAAAAGCCGTGTATATCACTTGTGCGAAAGTTCCTAAACATAATTTTTTTCCAATTGTTGGATCAGAAAGTGCACTGGCGTGTCCCCTGACACGCCCCAAAGCGCCGGTAACAACAAGCTTGTATTGTTCATTGATATACGAAGGTCGAACAAGCTATTCGTCTTTGAACAATGGCCGTTAAAGAGTCGAGGGGATTAATAACACCTAAGAGAGGGGATAAATCTTCATTGAACGTGTAAAGAAAGTAAAATGGTGGGTATTGTGAGGAGGGCTAGTTTGTTAAGCGGTTATCATTGAGTCAATAGGAACAGCACCCATTGAGTCGATCTTTGACCAATGGTTGACCACCTACCCGCTCAGGAGCCGGGGCCGCCCTCTTCACCGGCACTTCACTGTCAGAATAACAAGCATAAATCTCTCGGGATCGAAAAAGACTCCAAACCCACCTCCCACTGGGTTAATTACAGGTGTGTTGTTGTTGTAAAACGCCTGCTGGTGAGGAGCTCGGGAGGGCACAACTGGCCTTATGTTTGACGATCTCGAGAGTCAAAAAGGCCCGGTGGTGTAGACGGATGAATCTCGGTATACGGTTCACTGATCCTCTAAATGCCGCTAGGGCTAGCATTATTCCCTTCCCCACACCCAAATACCTCTTGACAACTACACCGGACAAATTATATCGTGTAAGACATGTAGGTAAAAACGGCCTTGTATTTATTTATTTATTTGTTTATTAAAACAGTCATATGCCTGAGTATTATATTAACAAAACCCCAAGAAGTAAAGTTGTTTGCAGTGAATTGAAGGCGAGTTGTAGGTGAAGTGCTTCAATTCCTGTGTCTTCTAGACCACCGGATTTGTAAAAGGTGACGGACAATTTAAGATGAGATGATGTGCTGGATAAGATTTTAGACGAGATAACAGCCTTAAATTTGATAGCTGACAAAAACCAGTCTTAAACCAACTAAAGAGATTTTAACTGGTGTCAAGCAAAACATCGTTATAATATACGACTTCTACTATTCATAACTAGCCTATAAGCAAAAAGCTAACGATGCATTGCTAATATGAGGAGTAGTGTTTAGGGCAAAGTTGATCTGACTGGTTTACCGTGTTGTACAGGTTGTTGACAGTCCCAGACAAGACTTAGACCACCTTTATGGTTTATCTAGCTCTTATCTGTGCCTCACACAAGTAAGGGCTGACGGGCAAAACAGATCATTTCACGCCGTCCCTCAACGTCTTGGCGCCGGATCACCTAACCGTGGTCACGTTTATCAACCCCTAACTGTCACCGCCTTAGATCTCTATCGATATAAGTATAGAGCAGTCAAAGAAACCCCCTATTCAATAAGTAGCTTAATAGATTTTCAACTGGATTAGCTAGAAGAGGACATTAAAGGTGTAAAGACCATTCTAAGATTCTAGTCGGCTAGATAAGAATCGAATTAATAAGTGAAATAACAGGGTTGATTATCCCTATTAAGGTCTGTGTCCCAACACCTTCATCTTAGGAGGTACAATTATAATAAAAAAACACATAAAGATAAACACCTCTGATGTGTCTGGTTTAAAAGGTACTCTATAATCCGCTAATATTAAATCCGTATATATTCTAAAGTCGATCTTAAAATAATTTGGATAGCTACTCAATGTTATAGTTATGTATACTCATCAACTTGTAAAGCGCTTTTTATTTATCTAAATATGTATACTATTTTTTTTCCCATAACCCTGTATGTCCTTTTGTTCGATAAACTATTTTTACAGAATATTCTTACAATATAAAACGTTAGCTTTAACACAGAATTTTGACATTGTTTTTTTGGTGTTTGTCAAGGGTGCATTGTAGGCCCAACTCTATTCTTTTTTTTATGTATGCAAAATAAATATTAAACCAAGATAACTGACTATGAAAGAATAATATTTTTATTTCTTAAAAGGCTAAACGATACAACAGAATATCTCTAAATTATATTTTATAGAAAATTTCATTAATTTGACAAGGTATACAGATCTTTCAAGTTCAAGTTTCAAGTGAACTGGCCGACATATATTTAAAATACCAAATAATTCCGATATAGCTTGTTTTACCAGGACTGAAAGTAACAATTGTGAATGAAGACCATAGTGAAACTGGAATTTATCGATTTTCTTGATGAGATTAATAACATTTAATTTTAAAGATAGATGAGAATCATCCTAATTGTGTATTTGGATTGCTCGGAGTTCTCTTAACACTTTCTACAGTGGTTTCAGTTATATGATATAATAATATATTAAATTCCCAAAACATTTCAATTGTGTATATTAAAACGAAAGAAAACATTTGATTGGATCAAGAGTAAACAGAACAAGCCACGATGTAAAACTTCTGGTGTACTGCAAAGATACATCAGCCCTTTCTTCTTTAACTTTATCAATACAATAATACATTTTTAATGATAAGCTTTGAGTAGAAAAGATGCGTTCCACTATAAGACTGTTGTCGGTGAAATAACGAGCCAGTTAATCGGTTAAATTATAGGGTTGATTCTCACCGTAAATGTCTGTCTCCTCACACCTTCAAGACATTAAAGTCGGTACACGGGTACGGTAATATCACTAACACCTATTATTTTTACCTAAAAAGATTAGATTTAATAGGCCAATTCTTGTATGAGGAGGTATAGCTCCAAATTAATACTGCACGAAGACTGCCATTAAAAGTAAATAAGGAAATTTCCAACTCAACTTTTTAATATCCAGTAATATTCTCTGGAATTTTGAATAATGAAATCAATAAAATAATACATTTTTAAAGGATAAGTATTAATAAGAAAAGATGTAGAGGCGTTCCATAAGACTGTTGTCGGTGAAATAACGAGCCGGTTAATCGGTTAAATTATAGGGTTGATTCTCACGGTAAATGTCTGTCTCCTCACACCTTCAAGACATTAAAGTCGGTACACGGGTACTATAATATCACCAGCACCTCTTATTTTTACTTAAAAAGAGTAGATTTAAGAGACCAATTCTTGCAGGAGAAGGTATAGTGGCTCTAAACTAATACTGTACGAGGACTGTCATTAGAAGTAAACATGGAAATTACCCCCAAAATCCATGCAAATTGAATGAGCAAGAAAGACGAGTCTACAACTTCTTTTAAGATATAATCAATGAACCATCGGATACATGTCGCAAATCAGTTTTTGTCGAGGCCATGGACATTTTCTAGAAAATATTAATCTCAGTTTATTGTTGTTATGAAAATTTTTTATAGAAATTTGTTGTGAAATTATGAAGATGAAATTAAATTGATACAATGGCTTTTAGAAGCTGGAAGTTTGATAAAAACTCAGATATTTTAAAGGATTCAATTTTTGTTTAAAAAACTATCTAAAAAGTGTGGAAATTGTAATCGCAGGCGAACATGTGTGGCAGGCGATATTCCCTATTTTGAAGTTGTATGGCTTTGGATTTAACCTCGAAGCAGAGAAGACCGAATTGATTTTCTCCATTGTAACTGTCCGCGCCGTTGCCCTGTCCAAGGTTCAAACACCACAAAGACTGATGCAGCTATATCAAATATATCCTGTAAATATTCATAAGTAATTATATATCGAATAAAATAAAATTCGACCACTGTTAGTAAAATACGCTTGCACAAATGCGTTCGAATTGTATGGCATCAGGAAACAATTTTAACATATCGTTGAGTATATTTAAAAGACAAATGGAGATCCACAAGATTGAGTGATTGACTATGTTATTACTTCCTTCTTGTGACTCTCTGTTAACCGGATCTATAGTATATCCAAGTCATTAAAGAATCACGTACTTTCCATTGCTTGTGGTGTACTGCAAGGATCCGCTACAGGCCCTTCAGTCAATTTCTTTCTAGACAATCACAACCAATAGTCGATTTTGTTTTATATTTTTACTACTTGCTCACCATGCTAAGTTCACTTATATTTTGTTATCCAGCAAAGATTTCATCCAAATTCACAAAAAAGTCAACCTACCAAAAAAGATACATTTTATTCTTGTACACCTCTAAATGTTTTATCTATCCAATCTTCATAGCAAAAATAAAGGTGTGTCTGTTTGTGCCAAATCGTCCAACACAATTTGAATTCATTCATCTATAACGCTGTCACACAAACGGTTTGAATTAAAAACATATTTTGTATCGACTAAATACATTAATTCTTAATCAAACTGGCGTTTCCCAAAGTCTTTTCTGGCTTCTGGTTCTTTTTTTTACGAATAGATTTATTTGTGTCTCCATACATTCATGTAGGGGTTTAGGAAAAGTTTCATCGCTCAGTTGTCTCTATTTCATTTGAACTGTTGCTTTTACTGATAAACGTCCAAATGACATCAGATACCGTTAACATTTGTCACGGTGTTAAGCCAAAAAAGAAATAAAGTGATATTTTATTATCCGATCTTTTCTGCGTGAAGGTAAGCTTGTTCGATTCGGTTCAATCTGCCCGCCATTCTTATAAACCTCTGATCCAAATAATCTATGGCCTTTGGCTGGATCATCCTAAAATAAACAGCCGTGAAATAGATTCAGGTGTCAAAACGACATGAAAATAAGATGTTCGCTGAATGAACCAGCAAAGAGTAACGCTTTAAGCCAGGCTATTCAATTCAGCTTATCAGGGATTAGCCACTTCACAGTCCTTAGTTGTGTTGTTGTTGTACCGCTACGCAACAATGGCCGACAAGCATTTCGGAACAATGACTCCGCAGTTTAAGTCTATTACAGAGAGTGTTGTAAAGTGTTTGAGTGCCCGACCCACGGGACCGCCCCACGCTGATAACAATATAGCCTCCAGCCTCGACAAACCGATCACCTTTTGTTTGTTCGGGTGTTCATGTCCGTTTGGATAACAAATGGATTCACGCCAGTACCAACCTTAACGTAATAGGTCAGCCTACACAGAGGCCGGTCGGGTTTATCTCATTAGAAGTCCATAGACCCGAGAGGACCCATAGATAAACAATTACACTACATTACATACAAATAGATGTCATCTACAGGAAGCACCTACTATCTGTTTTCAAGACCATTTTGTTTTGTTAACATATGTATGTTACGTAAACGCTTGACGTCAATTGCATACCAAATGTTAAAGGTAAGTGTTCAGGTGACGAATTCAGAAATCAATGCAACTATTTTATGTTCTTTTTGAAGGGGTGTGGTAAATTATTAATTAACAGAAGAAATTACGTTAAAATGGACAAATTTTGTTTATTAGTCAAAACGCCACATTGCAGCCTTTCCAAACTCAGACTTGGGGGTTGGATAAGTCTGATTAGCATGGCTATGGCCACGCATTGCTCCTCCCTATACATGTCGATTAACTGTAATCTCTTCATCCATCTGAAACAGTCAAACAAAACAATTCAGAAAACAGAAGACACAGCAAAGAAAGCAAGTGTTATTACTATCTCTGATATACTCAAGAATAGTATCAACTCCGAAAAGTGATAGGGAAGTCATGATTGACCCCTGCAGCGTTATGATAGAAACGTTATCAAAGACGAAGAAATACTTGTTATAAAAATCCAAAATGATACTGCACAGGACCTTCGTTTGTTCTGTTCTTTTCTGTTTTGTAAAACTCTACTAAACTCCATCTAATGAACTCCAAAATGTGGAGTCCTTGTTTCCAGTTAACAGTCATACATCTAATCAAAATATACATTTGACCCGTCTGTATAAGTTGTTTATTACATTATTCCATCTATTTGTTTGTTTGTCATCTATAGTTTGTAAATCAGAAGTTTGTTATCGGTACTAATATGAACTCCATGGTATCGTAATCTGAGATGAATTTGGAGGTATAGCAGTCGAGTTTTGAAGAGGTCGGGTGGGTTTAACTCATTAGAAGTCCATGGACACTGGCGGGACACATAGATAAACAATTACACCACATTACATACAAATAGATCTCATCTACAGGGAGCAGCTACTATCTGTTTTCAAGACCATTTTATTTTGTTAACATATGTATGTTACGTAAACGCTTGACGGCAATTGCATACCAAATGTTAAAGGTAAGTGTTCAGGTGACGAATTAATAAATCAATGCAACTATTGTATGTTCTTTTTAAATGGGCGTGCTTAATTATTAATTAACAGAAGAAATTACGTTAAAATTGACAACTTTGTTTATTAGTCACATCGCCCCATTCTATCCTTTCCAAACTCAGACTTGGGGGTTTGATAAGTCTGATAAGCACGCCTATGACTACGCACTGCTCCTCCCTATACATGTCCCATTAAGTGTAATCTCTTCATCCACCTCAAACATTCTAACAAAACAAATCGGAAAATAGAAGACAAGGCAATGATAGCAATTGTTATTAATACCTCTGGGGTCGATTTCACGAAGCCATTTCTGACTTAAGTGGAAAAATTGAATCACTGATTTCATAATGCCGCATTTTTTATTACCCCATATGGTTACAGATTTGTTGATAACATACATACCTGAGAATGGTAATTGCTAACTATTAAGTGTTTAAGTCTGATAACGATTTTTTAAGTAAATTTAAAATTTTCACTTAAGTGAAAAACTGCTTCGTGAAATCGGCCCCTGATATACTCAAGCACAGTATCAACTCCGAAAAGAGATATATAGGGAAGTCATGATTGACTCCTGTAGCGTTATGATAGAAACGTTATCTAAGACGAAGAAATACTTGTTATAAAAATTCCAAAATGATTCTGCACGGGACCTTCGTTTTCAAAGACGGCCTTTGTTCTGTTTTTTTCTGTTTTGTAAAACTCTAAAAAAAACTCCTAATAATGAACTCCAAAATGTGGAGACCTTGTTTCGAGTTAACAGTTATACATCTAACCAAAATATACATTTGACCCGTCTGTATAAATTGTTTGTTACATTGTTCCATCTATTTGTTTGTTTGTCATCTATAGTTTGTAAATCAACGTCATACTAGACGTATTTGGTTCGACTTCAACAGGCCCTTTTCTAGAACTAACCTTTCT
>JAUELC010115479.1:0-11633 GCA_031471745.1 Cryptochiton stelleri
TACTTACTTTTGGAGTACACCGCCGTCATATAAGTGAAATACCCTTGAGTACGGCATTAAATACCAATCAATCAATCTCCATACTTAGGGTTAAATGTGACTGAGGGTGTTCCAGATCTGAATTAACATGTTTCTGAGGGTAGCTTCCGGACTGATTAAAATGAGATGGTTGTTGGGAGATGTAAATCACATTGTGGAGTTATTCGAATTGAGTGGGATTTTTTTACTTCATTGCAAATTACCTGAGTGATGTAAGTAAACAGCTCGTACCAAGTACCATTCGTTAGAGGTCGTGGATTTATTTCTCAATGGGTGTAAGGTGCTGTGCTTGAGCAACTTATGGGTGTTTGAAAGACACGCGAATGTCATACCCACCTTCTTGTTGAGCAAAAACGTTACATGCGTTTTTGGATACCACTACCGGGCTCTGTTTTCCATCGCTACGTTTGCTGTATCATTATCACTACGTTGTGAAGAAAACATCCACTAGATTTCTGATCAATAGTATTTTTTTTTTGAAAATTGCACAGCCAGTTATTCTAAGAAATGAACGCGTTGGAAAATCTCTTCTAATGATTCATCTTTCCTCTGACGTATGGTTGCTGCTAGTGTATCCTTATGGCTGACGCGGCAACAATCAAACAATCTGTCAATTCTCCTATGATCTTTTTGGCTCCTACGCTTTGCTGTTCGTTCAAATTGCAAAATGAATGACTTCAAATACTGTGGCTATCACCAAAGACTTCATCAGTTTTCGAGACAACCTTTTGTTTCTACAGCGTTAAATAAACTGCAATTGATTGTTTAGACATGTACAACATGCATTAGCAGAACGTGCGGGTTGGTTGAGCGGAACGCGTAGGTTGGTTGAGACAAGATTATTTCCATTGCCGTCCACCTCATCTGGCTTACACACTGGAGTTATTTCTAAAGCTGAAAGGTCGCGAATGTAAGGAGTGTTAACTTGAAACAAAACTCGTGGGTAGACATTATCGTTAATCCTAGTTCCCGTTGGCAGGTAAAAATAGGAACCCTATTTATTTGACACATAGATTTATCAGGAGTCGAGCAAACATTTAACGAATGATCAATCTCACTACAATATGACGTAAAATACCGCCATGTTTTCTTTGATCTTGTCAAATTGGATTTTTACAGCATCACTTATGTGATTATCGATCATATGTTAAAGGCGAACAAACTTATTAGTTTCTAGACATCTTATTATAAATCATTGATGACGTTATTTTATGCTTTATATTAAATTCTTTAAAACACCCAGGCATGTTCTATCTACATAAGTTTAAATTGTTATTTAAATGTACATGCACATGTCAGAGCAGTCATAACAGAACAACATTATGTAGGGAGTGAGATTACCTCCAGCTTAATCTGACGCATTGCAATTCCCAGAAAGTCCAAAAAGTTTAATCAACTGCTAAGTGTTCAATCTTACACCACAGAAAAAAAACATCTCTTAGCCCAAGCATTCGATTTGGAACAAACTCACAAATCAGTTTTGAGCAGTTGTATATTTGTATATCTACTTGCACGATTCGACTAATGCATGTAAAATACGTGTGAGTCACAACCTATATTTCTCACAGAATGAAACAATAAACGAGCCAACAGCCGCTTCATGTGACTAAATGAAATGAGTCATCTATATAAATGAGGCTTTATGATGAGTATTTTGACGAAATTAATTTGAAAAGCGGGTCACACAGGCATCATGCGTTTTCGTGAAATTACTTAATGACTTATTAAGCAGGTCTCATTTCTTGTCGATAATAAATGCAACGAGATACATTGACTGCACTTATAGCTGGATCAAAACATTGATTTTAACTCATTGTATACATTAATAACAGAATTATATAGGCTGTTTCTCCAATGAAAAGGACATATCTTATCTGAACTTAACGTGCATGCCCAACGCTAGTCTCCTTCTAGCCATGCACCGCCTCCTGAACCTTGTGGCCATGTCTTTTTTCCTATTCTTTATCCTCAAACTTCACTTCTATAGTAATAAATAAGTCAACAAATCATTCATCAAACTAAAAAGTAATTACACTTGGGATCACTCAGTTATGTTTCAAATCCTTTGTTAATGGAAGGAATTTTCCACTTTCTTTTCGCCATATTGCACGTGAAGACTTGACAGATTTTTTGCTGATCTTGTCTGGCGAAAAGTAACCTTATAAAAACCAGATTGCGGCTTCCACGGCTTGTTCGACATCTCGACGCATATGCAGAACACTTCCTTTCACACAAGGCATATATTTCAAGGTTAAAAAACAAATAGCAGGGACACCAATTCTTTTTCCAACACAGGGCTTAAATGGGGGGCAGTGCAAAGCCTAGATTGGGAAGGCGTTAGGCTTTGTATACTGGGATAGCACAGAAGTCCAGACGATTTCCTGCTCGTATGTCTCCGGCAGAGAACCTACTGCGCATGTCGATTTAAGTTACGTGTCTCAAAACAGTACTTTTGCTACTTCTCCGTCTCTCAAATCTGTCAGTTTCTCTTATTTATACTAACACGGAAGACCACCAACACTACACATCAGAATGCCAATCACCATTTCAATTGCAACCCAACATGGAAATTAACAGGAATGTAAAACTGAGATGTAGGTCAATGATAACTATCGTGCTCTAATAACACTACTAATGTATAACTCTGATTGTATTCTGATGTTCTTACCTTTTTCACTAAAGTGTACGTATAATGTATAGAGTTGACAAAGGAATATATATTGTTAAATGTTCAAGTGGACCTTCGGGAGAGGGAGTTATCGACACAATGAAGCTAATCAAATTAGTTAAATATTCAAACGGTGATTAATAGTGGTTGTACTTAATATATGGCCATATGTTTACATAATATAAATGTCTGGTAATTATGACTGATGTATATATTTAAATAAGTATGCTTTTAAATTGTACCGTATAACTTGTAGGAGGACGATGTTTGTTTCCCCTAATGTTGTTATTAATACTATTAACACAGCTGCCGCTACATGGGATTCATGTCCTCGTGTTGTCCATCTATGAAATCTATTCCCCAATGCAGTTAGGAATATAGCTCTATTAAGAGCATGCTGAGAAATAGGATAATAGATGTAGAATATATTCTCGATAACAAACGTAAACAAGCTATTGCTCAACGAATCATTAAATCGCAAATAAAACCGGGCCAAAAGTAACTTATTTTTTAACACGTGCATCTTGACAAATCGTTCTGTTCAGTTAGTTTTTAAAGTCTTATGTTTGTTTCTTTCATTCATAACCTGTAAATATGCTTCATTAGTAATTATATTTCCTGATTATGACATACTAGGTACTGAAATATTGAGTAAAATAAACATATCGTTTCCTTTCTTCCTGATAATTCAGTATTTTCTATATCCTTTAGACATTGTCGGGCACTCATTTTGCGTCTGTGTACAACAAGCCCTAATTGGTTTATCCCACTGTTAAACTATAGTCATGGCTTTTCTATGTAGCAAATGTAAACTATGTATTTTAGTGAATAAAGAAGTCTTAAAGCATCTGGCTTCAAATAAAAGTCTCAGTCGATGGCAAAGAGTCGATGGTGGAAATTAATTATATCAAAGATAAACTTCATTACATTCACAACAGCATCATGTCTTTCGCCGTATGTATGCATTGGTGGCAGTGTTGGTGATTACACTATTAAATGCACACGACCGATGTAATCATCTCTAACTCGATGAGGTGGGTTGCAGAGACATATGTAAATAATGTTATCTTTATCCGCGTCCTAATCAATATTGACAGAATCGAAAGGTTTATTCTCCTGGTATTTAATCCATGTCTGCTTAGACGTGGGATAATAATGCGCAATTATTCCATGGAGAAAACATATAGTAGAATTCATTGATTCACGAATAACTCACCATGAAGTGGATTGATAGAATAACTTCTGGATCGTCAGTCTGAGGTACCGGAAATGGGAGCTAACTGTATCAAATTCCTATATATTCAGAAACCGATAAATACTCTGCATGGATATGCATTTCCACTACATGTGAGAGACCGCTATGCTATTCCCAACACTTTGTGAAGATTTCGTAATATCGAAAAATCTGATCTAGGTTTATATATTTATGAACACATCTCATAAAGTTTAGAACTCATTTTTCAGGAAGACGGGTGTCAGAACTATATTAATTTGGCAGAATTCGTCAACTAATAGAACTAATTTCATCTGCACATAAGTGAAATCACAAATTATTAGTAAAGGCACCGTTCAACTTGACAAAACTCGGAGCTTACATGATGCGTTGATTTGCAGATAATATAAAACCACTCAGCTAGGATTCGCCCATGAATGGACAAATCTTGTCTTCGTTGTGCCGTTAATTCTTCTGAGATGTAGTCCTCCTGTACAACGTTACATACTTAACGTTATCGATATTACCAGGTAGTGGTTGATTTCTGATCCCTGAGCATGAGATCGTTAAACCAAATTTAACGTCCCCTGTCAGCAATGAAATCTGTGAGACGTTATGATAGCAGAGCCTATATACTTTATTACTACATATCACAACAACTAGATTGATTGATTGATTGATTGATTGATGGGTGTTTAACACCGTACTCAATGGTATTTCGTTTACAATGTATATGACGGCTTTGAACTCCAACAGTAAATAGCTACACTAACACAAACTATTAAATGTGAAGTGGTTTGCTCGGTTGGATAATTAATGCTACCTCAGTGCTAAGTGAAGACAGCATGATTATGCTCGGAACATGCTGCCCTTAGTCAGAGGGCCACCAGCTAGATACATAAATCCTAGAATAAGGAGGCCCAAACTATACACAAACCGTACTTCAAATTGCGACACCGGTGTGCTGGCAGTATTTAATACTTTCCTTCCAGACCTTCCATGTTCTGTGGCAATTGGACAGAAGTATTCAGCTGGGATGTCATATAGTCGTCTTGCACCGATTTTAGGTATCATTTTGTTTATGTAAAATAGGATCGAGCTTGATGCATATTTAAGCAAGGCATTAGCTTAAAAGGCTTTTAGGAAAAAATTCCACCCGTTTATGGATAGTCGTATTTCTTTTGTTTATTCCACAAAAAGCGGTAAAATACATACATGCTGAAAGAACAGACCTATAATTGGGAAAACAGCTAACTCATATGTTAAAGATTCAACTGACTTCTGCTCCAAACTAAAGTAACATAACAGATATTGACCAGTAAGTCAGCTATGGCATGGTTGACCAACATACCCACTGCTGAGACCATGGATATAATCCGTCCACGTATTACAGAAAAAAGCATAAACAATGGCCTGTTAGTTATCTCTGCACTATGTATACCCTTCTTAAGTACATTTTTTATTTTTACTATTCTAACTCTATCACAACTAATTGGAAAGACGGGATAACTTTTTATGTATATATAAAATCAATCTTTACAACTGTTTTATATGCTTGAGAACGATGTCAGAATAGACATTGAAACGTTGCGTCCAAAATAAATAGAAGTTGACATCCATTTAGTGTTTTGCCTTATCAGTTCAACATCGTTTTAAAACTGATGAGCTGTAAATATTTGTGTGTTCCTATGACTTACAAACATTGGAAATGTGGATCGGTGTGTAAAAAGTTGTTAAAATTAACAAAACAAAGCTAAAAAAGAACAACCTATTTAGCTATGTCAATGTCAAGAACAATTCAAATCAAACTTATATCTCGCTGCCGACAGAAAAATGTAAATCCCTAAGCTAAATCAATCAATGCAAATTTCAACATTTTCTTTGAAGAGTTTCTCTGTAGCGCTCTACAATTGCAGTCATAAAAAAGCGATATTTAGTTCCAACGGCGTCTTTTTCTGCTTCATTCAATAGGAATAAAGGAGTCGTAAATGTGAACATTTTCACCGAGATAAATTGATTCTGAAGACACCCGATCCCATACCCAGATGGTATCAGCATAGGTCATTTCCCTACCCGATGATTTGGGGGAGAGAATATTTATATTAAGCTATCACATTGCACTTTCATATATTAGAATCCATGGGGAGTGAAATGGTCGAATATGAAATGGTCATTGATTAGAGGCAATACGTCCCGACGTGAAACTTAATTCCTCTCTCTGTCCATCTTCTCCAGA
The DNA here is from genome assembly GCA_031471745.1 of Cryptochiton stelleri. NCBI lineage: Eukaryota > Metazoa > Mollusca > Polyplacophora > Chitonida > Mopaliidae > Cryptochiton > Cryptochiton stelleri. The sequence continues at coordinate 6,157 of JAUELC010115479.1, forward strand.
CAATGTGAGTCCCGACGTGAAACTCTATTCAACACCTTCTCACGATCGGCAATACAAGCTCGCACCTGGCCATGGTGCCATATATCCCTCTGCAAATAGCCCGAACAGTGAACGACATTAACCTTTTATTTAACGAAGTAATGCGGACATTTAATATCACCGCTTTAACAGAATATCAATAATAAGCATAATTTGAGTCATTGTTCAAAGGAAGGACGTCTTTCTCTGTTGCTTATCAGGATATTCCGACAGAGGCGATACACTGTTTGAAAAGTGGTACGTGTATTTGATTGCTCTATGCCATATCTGTATTTTACTTTGATCTCTGCCTCACCGCCGAAAGGTATTAAGCGTGGTAAGGGATAAAACAGAGTTTATGGGGATATCATGCCTTGCCTCGTGAAGATGCCCTCTGTTGGGCTAATCTTTTTCTCTCCCATCAAACAAAGTGGATTACTCTTCTAACCTATGTTATCCGCCGGGCAAAGGTCGCGGAAAGAGACGATATGGAAGACATGGAACTTTTATTTAACGAAATAAGACAAGAGATTTAATATCATCGCTCTAAAAACAATCAAGAATAGGAGTCGTTGCTCGTTTCTCTGCTGTTTATCATATCCCGGCAGAGGCGATACACTTTTATAAGGTTGTATTAGATTGGTTTATTCATTTCAGCTATATCACATAGATCTCTCTCTGACCGCCGAAACGGGGAAAGCATGACAAGGCTGATTACACACGTTGTGGCGTCATCAGCCTTGCCCCAGAAAAATGGGAAATGGCAAAGTGAGGTGTTTTGACCGAGAGTAGAAATTTGTAGCAAGTTTAACAAATCAAACTCTTTGACATATAAAAAAAGAAAATATAGACTATGGTGTTTTACATGATAATATTGTTAACTCTTATGTATATTATCTGTATACGCATTCCAGTTTTATGACGTGTAACAAATTGCTTCTGTCAACAATAACAAAAAAATGCTGTACAATCTAAATACACGTTTGGAATTAAATTCATTCACTATTGAAGTCATTGAAACTTCATTTCACAAGAATGTGTGGTAAAAACCGTAAATGGAAACTTATTTTTATGTTAACAATTGTGACCAGACCCACGATTTAATTGATTTCTTTCGGAAAAGAATAATCAATCCAATCATCCACTCACTTGTGCCACGATGATCACAAGAATGTAACACAAGAAAAAAGCCACGCATAAATGGAAGGTGAAATAAAGTGTTTGGTAACAGTTTAGAGTCTTACCATTTCAGTAACTCTAGACAAAAGGTTTATAATAATGCCGATTTATGTTCTGGTTTCTGCAATTGAAAACCTTCATTTACACCAAGAATGCATTAAGCTAACTCAGTTCCTTTCGACGGACAAGTACGTTGACAGCTTATTGATCGGGAGCATGTTGGCTTAAATCGTCAATAACACTGCAATTAGCAATTGTCCTATTCGGTTTACGAATAGGACTCGATGTTCTTAAAATATAGGTTGAGCTTGTGTACTTACATGCAGTATAAACCATATTACAAGACATTTAGGTGTTTCGGTGCTTTATATAAACTCAGTCTAAACTTGGTTAGAATTTTAGTAACATTCTATCGTGAGCTTCGATAGCTCGATCAGTAGATAGAATGCAGGGGCAGTAACCCAAAGCACCCGGGCTCGAATCCTGACGGGGAGAAGCAATGCTTTATCTCTTCACACTCATATACCTATTTTTATAAATGAGGAGAGAAAAATTACTTGCATCCAAGGGGATTCGAAGCCGGGGCCTTTGGGTTACAGGCCCAACACTCTACCGACTGAGTTAAAGAGGCTCACGATTGAATGCTATTCGAATTCTAACCCATTGAAGACCGCTTTTCACTCCCTACAAAACGCAATGAGACAGGGAAGCTAAAATACCCTCTTTCTTTGTATACGTCCGATGAAAATCGGTCGTATTATGACCAGCGTCCGTCCGTATGGCGTCCGTACAGATGGCCCCAATCCGTTTCCGGAGCACAAGTCGAAAACTATAAGGCCTATCTTTATAAAACTTGGTTGGCACATTCGCTATTATCTGCAGTTGTGCTTTTTTTCATTACAGATTGTCCCAAATTTTTTTTTTTTTGTTATTTCCAAGGATACAAAGTTAGACATCAACAAAAGTGAATTTCGTTTCCGGAGCAGAACTTGACAGGTATACAGTCTATCTTTATAACACTTGGTAGACTCATTTACCATCTATTGTAGTTGTGCGTTTTGCTATAACAGATTTACCAATATTGTGTATGCGACCCCTACAGGGCGTATGTTGGGTTTACTAAAACTCTTGTTTATCAAGATATTACTCCGAAAGTCTGGTTTCGGCATATATATTTTTTTTTTCACAAATGAAGAGATTTATATATTTCCGCGCCGATCACAATCTGATCAACATATGCCTAGGATTTAAAAGCATACATGCATGGTTCTTTCTCTCTCTGGAAAAGGATGTTAGGGATGTTTATCAATGCATAGCTATAAATTGTTGTTATAAGACAACATGAAGACAGTTGCGAGTGAAAACAGTATTTAGAAAATCTCTTAGAACAAATGATTTCATAAGTTAATTCATTTGCTTACATTGTTGCAATCCAACTTTCACTAAACCACTTTTATTTAAACCCTAACACAATCGTGTTTCGAATATATTTGTCTTTGGAATCTTAACAATTAAACATATGTTGACCGTAAACTCAACGAAACAAATTGATCTATTGGTAAGTCTTTATTTTAAATGAGCATCACGATTCTGTTAGAAAGTAATATTTTTGAAGAAGGAATAGAAATATCGGGTACAACATTATGAGTAAGGCCAGTTAAATCATGTATAATCAGAGTGGAGTGTAGCACAGTGTAGAGTGCTAGTCTTGAAGGCCTTGTACACAGAGCGATGACGAGACGTAACTATCCTTAATCAAGAATAAGTAAGGCAGACTATAGCCATTCCTGATTTAACCGTAAAGGCAAATCCTCTTTTTGCGCATTTACAAATTAATTTACAGATGTCACGTGTTGTTCATTTTGCCAATGTGTGATACTCTTCAAGGAAGTTCGGGTCGGTAACGTAGCTTCCTGGAGACATAGTTATCCGTGTGCAAGCACGTTTTCGATAGCAAATTTAGTGAGACCAATTTTCAATAAATACATTCCAGCGAGAGCTGTCTAACAGAAGAGAACCTACTCAAATAAACGTAAAGATATACGTTGTAATTATTTTTTACTCTTTACAGATTCACAACATTTAAGTAAATTTCAGAAGATGATAGAATGTCGTGGTTCTTAACAACTACTGCTCCATCACCACAACTTTATTTATGAGCTAGTATTAAGATTAAAATATATTATTCCTATGTCACAATACAGCTTCCTGCCAAGAAGTGAAAACATGAATTACGTGTAAACGATACAAATGCAGAATATATCACCATAGGACATCAGCGAGACATGATTTATGTTTCTAAACTACAATGCCCGCGATATCAGAGAAAATTCTCAATCTTACAAATGAGGAATTAAATTGTTGTATGGTGTGGACAGGTCAACCATACAAACATTTGTTAACAATAAGCACTATGTCATGCTGTCAGACATTTCCACAAAATAAATGTAATAGTGACTAGTCAATCGGTTGATTGGTCTCACTAACATCTGACCAGGTGGTTAACAAGAACACGACAATATTAAAACCTGTACCATGTGACAACCATCATTGTAACCGAAAGACAAAGAACATCGAACTATTAATGGCAAGGTTTCATTTTTATTTATTTTGTTGCAAATACTAATACGTTATTTCTCACGTAAAACTTCTAACGACGTTCATGTTATATTAGCGTTCTCGTCAGGCAACCTACGCTTCGTTTCATAAACTGATATTTACCGAGTCACCGAGTTTTGGATCTTAGATCACTCTTCTGCTACCTAACATGGACACAGATGTGATATGGCTGTACATAATTTTAGCTATCAGTTAATATAATCTTTCCGGGCAACTTCGTCTCGGCTTTTCTGACAAAGCATCAATTTATTTCCATAGACGTCAGCCTTCGTGTGCATTAAAGCGTCTCATCTGTAAAGACGAAGCTTGGCAATGTAATAAAAGATAATAATACCATGTATTTGTCACATTAGGATTCGTCTACAGGAAAACGTATGCCTTATTGGCGCTGGACGTATGTTATTTACGAGAGTACGACATTCGAAACAAATAGTTCCTTTCCAATAAGTGCACTAAATCTATAATTCAACCAGAGCTTGAATATACATTATCAGCGATTTGTTGTATTAAATATTCTACAAAACGGTCCTCGTGGTAAAATGGATCTCTCGAAATATGTATACTGGGCCTGTTAGATAACGCTGGTAAGAGGTGGACATCCTTGATTTGTGTTTTGGCTATAATACTGGCGTCACATCTTCTCAACGATTTGATCTGATTGATGATATATGGTTTATTTGGTTTTATATTGTACATCAGTTGGTCCCATTTTGTACGTGTACTTAAACGCTGATATATAGGTAAGGATTTACATCTTGAATTGGCCACAACACATGTAAAACTGTTGGTTATTGTCATTTAGTCGAATATTGTCATTTAGTTGATTTTTTTCATTTAGTTGATGTTTGATGTTCACTTGGCTGTGTCCAACGGTATTTTACTTTTCCACTGCGTTCTGTAACTTTACATACATACTGAAGAGGAATGGATTGATCCTGTGTGTAAATCTCTTATGTGGATGCAAGTTCAAATAAATTAAATAGATGCAGTTGACACAATGAGTTATGTTAATTTGCGACAATCGGCGACAATCAAACAATCTGTCAATTCTCGCTATGCTGTTTGTTCGAATTGAAAAATGAATGACTTCCAATACTATGGCTATCACCACAAACTTCAGCAGTTTTCGAGACAGCCTTTTGTTTCTACAGCGTTAAATAAACTGCGATTGATTGTTTAGGCCTACACACCATGCATTAGAGGAACGCGCATCGTATTTCTGACACATTGCAATTCCTAGAAAGTCCAAAAAGTTTAATCAACTGCCAAATGTTCAATCTTACACAACGGTAAAACATCTCTTAGGCCAAGCATTCGATTTGAAACAAACTCACACATCAGTTTAGAGCAGTTTTATATTGTCACCTATTTTTGCTCGCATGATTCCACTAATGTATGTAAAATACGTGTCTGTGTCTCAGGTTGATCGGATAGTCGCAACCTATATTTCTCACAGAATGAAACACTAAACGAGCCAATAGCCGCTTAATGTGACTAAATGAAATGAGTCATATATATAAATGAGGCTTTATGATGAGTATTTTGACGAAATTTATTTGAAAAGCGGGTCACACAGACATCAAACGTTTTCGTGAAATTACTTAATGACTTATTAAGCAGGTCTCATTTCTTGTCGATAATAAATGCAACGAGATACATTG
>JAUELC010115590.1:0-11632 GCA_031471745.1 Cryptochiton stelleri
CTACTATTTAATCTTGTTGCGCACATTCTCTCGATATAGATATGGGTCAATCATAAGCTTTCTTGTCTTAACAGCCAGTCTATACTCATCTATTAATATTGTACAGCGTTAATGAACCTAAATATTATTATCTTATTCTTTTAGATTAAGACATTAGTGTGTTAATCTATGAAGTGTATTGCATTTAAAACATATATGTGTGCATTGGATATTCGGGTTTTTATTTTACGCAAGACTTGTAAAAAAATAATGACAGTTTTTAAAACTTTATTTTGATTGTCTAACTACGCAATACAAAGCCGCTAGTATAGTGAGGTCTGTTGATTTATCATCTGTTTACAATCAGTCTTATTTCCGTAACGATTTAACGTTGCATATTGACACATTCGATTATTCTTCGACCGTCTACTTGTCATGAAGTACGGATTTCTTCAGGAACAGGTACTATCATATCAACCCATACTTATGACACTTGTAAAGGACAAACTACGCAAGGATTGATTGTATCATTACGTCACAGAAGCGGTTATCAGACGCATTCAGTATCTGAGGGGATCAATTTGTGAGGAGTCTTGTAAGAGATCGGATTCTGATCAGAGAACAATGCAAGCAAACTGAGGAAAGTAATGACATGCAATAGGTTGTCATCCTATTAAGATTGTATGATCAAACATATTTTGCGGGCGGTTGGAGGGAGCTTCGTGTTGCCCTGGTGCTCTCGAAGCGAAGGGGCAACAAGAAGCTGTTGTGGCGTCTTGTTATTGCTTGTGGTTGTCTTGTATCTTGTCATTGTTTGTTGCCAATGGCGTCGCGGGTGGTTTCCTTCACCCATTGGGCTGGCACGCCGTCATATGAGTGAAAAAACCTTAAGTATGGCATAAAACACCAATCAAACAAACAAACATAAGGAACATTTGTGTAAAGAATAAACTTCTGCAAATTTGCAGTTTTTGTTTTAATGTTCAGGTATAGCACTTGTACATGTATCGCTTTTGACAGTCTAAAGGGAGATTACTTTGCAAGACTTTCTGTGTGTGTGTTTCTTGTAATTTGTCTTCCTGTTTGTGTCATCATGTAAAGACAGCTCTCCTGTCAAACATTTGCCAATTGAAGTAGTCTACCTAATGGTTCCTAGTGCCAATATCTTTTGCATTGTTAAATGTTATTCTTATGGGGAACAAAGATCTCTGGCTTAGCCCTGTACAGCTGTCTGTCGTAGGCTTTTCAGCGTTTGAAGGCACATAGTACTTCTGTACTTGTAAATTGAATTTCTAATAAATTAACAGACAAAATAGACAAAAAACATCTCTATCAGAATTGATTTCGGATCTATAACAAAAATTGACAGAACCTAACAGTCATTATTTTAGTGGTTTTGTAATAAATTAACACATTGTCAATGTCATTGGGGTTGTAGATTTGGTTCAACTTCAGATACCATGTAAATAGTTTCAATTATTTCATCATTTACAACTTCAGTTTGTATGAGCTCTCCTTTAGATGTTATTTCTACAGTCTTCACTGTTGTAGGGATTATTTCTGTATCGATGGATGAAGACTGGTCAATTGTCTCTTCCTGTATCAATGGTATTGTCTCTGTGTGCTGGCTACTCTCAACAGACTCAATCTCTAATGTATTTGGGATCTGTTCACTGGAGATCTCTGTTTCCACTGTACCAGTGTTAATGTCAACTTCAACTACTTGTGGGTGGTGTGTGGTGAAGAATTCTTCCTGATTGCTTCCAGTGCCTGTCACAACCCCATTTATAGCATTATCCTGAGCCAGAATTAGAGCTTCAATGGCTTCTATGTCAATCTCAGATCGGGTTGACAAGTTGACTATATTTGATGGCACAGTGGCTATTGTCTCTCCAGTTCTTCTGTCTAACACATGTAGATTCTCGCCATGTTCACCCACAACAATGTACTGTGACCCATCAGAAATGTCATCCACACCTGACAACACAACGGCCTCACCATCAACCCCAGAAGCCAGGATCTCCACATTCTGAAATGTGTCAACTGGAATATCTGATGCTTGAACCACGACAAGCTCTGTTGTCTGAAAATAAAATTAACACACTCAATTTTTTGTTGTACCTGATAACGACACAATCGTCACAACACTAGAGATTAATCTCTTATTTGGAATCCAAATGGCACAAAAAGATGAGATTTTTTTCTTCTTTAAAATACTAATTTTTTTCTGATGTGCAAAATATACAATGTACCAAGAATTGTTGTCCAATTGGCTTACCAGGTGACACTGTTAAAAAAACCTTGACATTTTTTGCTTAAAGTTACTTCACTTTATGATGGCAGGAGATGACCGGACTCCTATTTTCTGTTTGTTGGATTGGGGTTTTACGTCGTACTTAAGATTGTTTCACTCATATGTCGGCGTGCCCGCCCAATGGGTGAAGGTAACCTGAACCACCCTCGAAAGTCACTGGCACCAAACAATGCTGTCCCAGGACATAATACATGGTGCAATCAGACAAACTGCAAATTTATAGTGCTAGACACCACCACAGATTGGCTTAATGTTACCCCTTAGCTCTGAGGGCACCAGGCCAGCAGGAAGCTCCCTCCAACCGCTCGCAAACTAACTTTGGAAGTTCACGATTAATATGACACGAATACGGTGTTGACTATTGTCTAAAGTAGATGAAACATACCCCAGGTTCCTGAACTTCTGCACTTTCTGGCTGGTTATCCTGTACAATGTATTGTTGGGTGTCAGCGACCACTGAGGAGAATTCTGTGAGAACAGTAGGGTAGAGCTCTGTAGATTCTGCCATGGCTGTTCGGTAACAAGGTACTGAAAAATAAGATCAGAAAAATTGTTAAAATAAACATCACATTTTATATAATTATTCATATATTAATGTTAAATCAGTTAAAATGCTGCATAATCAAATTCTACTAATCAAAAATTACAGAAGAACATTTTATCACAAGATACATTAAACAATTATTTGAGGGGAACATATTTTCATATTCCTAACATGTCAAGTTATTTTAATAGCATCTAAATTGTACGATTGAATGGGGTTTTACGCCGTACTTAAGGTTATTTCACCCATATGACGGCGTGCCAGCCCAATGGGTGAAGGAAATGCCCCTTAAGCCACTGGCAATGAATGGCAATGACACTGTGATACAAGACAACTACAGGAAATTGCCACAAACAAATTGGCTTCATATTGCCCCTGAGCTCCATCTGCCCGCCACTCATATGACGGCGTGTCAGCCAAATGGGTGAAGGAAACCACCCCCAACGCCACTGCCAACAAACAATGACAAGATACAAGACAATCACAGGATGCCACAAACAGATCGGCTTCGTGTTACTCCTGGGCTCTGAGAGCACCAGGGCAACAGAAAGCTCCTTCCAACCGCCCGGTCTAAATTGTATACCAATACCTATGAATAATAGTTTGTCAATAAAACAAACTATAAACCTTTTAAACAATTTAAATGGCCCACCTTTAGCTTTAAGATGTCTTCCTAATGTACCATGTTCAGCAAAACATCGTCCACAATGTGTACATTTGTAGGGTTTCTCTCCAGTATGCATTCTAACATGGCGCTGAAGAGAACCCTTCTCACGAAAACATCTATGGCACACAGAGCACGAGTATGGAAGAACAGTACCATGAGTCCGTGAGTGAACCTTTGCTGCATTCTACAACACATACAAAAGCATTGATTAACAGGTAACCTTTGCTGCATTCTACAACACATACAAAAGCATTGATTAACAGGTAACCTTAGCTGCATTCTACAACACATACAAGCATTGATTAACAGGTAACCTTAGCTGCATTCTACAACACATACAAGCATTGATTAACAGGTAACCTTTGCTGAATTCTACAACACATAACAAGCATTGATTAACAGGTAACCGTTGCTGCATTCTACAACACATACAAGCATTGATTAACAGGTAACCTTTGCTGCATTCTACAACACAAACAACCATTGATTAACAGGTCACCGTTGCTGCATTCTACAACACATACAAGCATTGATTAACAAGTAACCTAAGCTGCATTCTACAACACATACAAGCATTGATTAACAGGTAACTTTTACTGCATTCTACAACACATACTAGCATTGATTAACAGGTATCTATTTACTTCATATTGCTATTTTCCATTTTAAATCAAATGAGGTCCTGTCAGTATTGCTTAGTACAACAATAAACTGAAGACAAATCTTTAGGGAAAAGATTGATTGATTGGTTTTTAACGCCAAGGGTATTTCACTTATATGACGGCTGTGTACTCCAACCATGCCAACAGTTAATAGCCACACTAACACAAACCATAAAATGTGAAGTGTTATAATCTGTTGGAAAAATATTGTTCCTCCATTACTAACTGCTATAAAGTAAAGACAGCGTGAATACGCTGGGAACATGTTGCCCATAGCCCCTTAGTACTGACATGCCCCACTGCATCCTTCTGTAGGTCTTTAAAGTGCTGCAGGTGAACTGAGCCAAGGCAGCCTCCTCGTTGACCTTCCGCTTCTCAGTGGGGTTCCCATTCTATAATTTCCAGTGAGGACAAGCTCATTTTTGCCCAATGATCCCATCTTGCTTGAACAAACTTGGCTTCTAAATGGGACAACAATGCTGTGTGTACTGCCTTGCATTGTTTGTTTGAAAGGGTGTTTTATGTGGTACTTAAAATTATTTCATTCATATGACGGCGTGCCAGCACAAGGGGTGAAGGAAACCACCCCTGAGCCCACTGGCAACAAACAATGACAAGATACAAGACAATCACAGTACACAACAGGACGCCACAACAGATCGGCTTCGTGTTGCCCATTTATAGCTCTGAGAGCAGCCACCCGCTTGACTTGTTTTGACCATTCCTCTGGTAAACTATCAGGTCTCCTCTCCATTTTTATATGATCTGTGTGCCAGCTGTTTATACTCTCAAGGCGACAGAAATTTATCTGGCTATTTGTCTGCTAGAGCTCTGCAGGGCTGCATATAACATGGCTGTAATGCACACACTTTTGAACATAATTTCTCTGCTTAACATGCCTCCAAAAATTAGCTAGAAAGTTATGCATATATTGTATTGCCTGTGATGCCACTTTAATACTGCAATGATTTGTTTGATTGATTGGTGTTTAACACCATACTCAAGGGTATTTCACTTATTTGACGGTGTTGTACTCCAACATTAAATAGTAATATGTTCACAACCAAAATATGAAGTGTTTTGCTGTGTTGGAAAGTTAATGTTCCTCCAAAGCCACGCAAACACAGCATGAATGTATAAAGCTTGAAACTTAAATACTACAATGATGAAAGTTGGTACCAGTAACTTACAGCTGTTCTAAACGTCTTGGAACAGACTCCACACTGGAAAGGTCGATCTCCTGTGTGGATTTTCAGATGTTCCCTCGCATGAGCTATTCTCTTAAACAACTTCCCACAGTCTCCACATTTGTACTGTCTGTCCTGGTTGTGTACTGACATGTGTTTACCCAGGGTGTCCTTACAGACAAACGTCTTCTCACACTCCAGGCACTTGAAAGGTCTCTCACCTAGCAACATGGAGAAAACAAAAGGGTTCAGTTTTGAGCTTCTGTTTGTTTGTTTGATTGGGGTTTTACTCCGTACTTCAGGTTATTTCACTAATATGACGGCGTGCCAGCCCAATGGGTGAAGGAAACCACCTAAACGCCCCTGGCAACAAACAATTACAAGATACAAGACAACCACAGGACATAATAGGATGCCACAACAGATCGGCTTCGTGTTGCCCCTTAGGTCTGAGAGCATCAGGGCAACTTAGCTACTCTCTTGTTGACAAACAAGAAACAGTTATCTGGGCTATTTCTTTGAAAATATCTTTGAAGTATAGATGTTTTTTTTTATTATATTAATGGTTGACATAACCTCCAGGCCTACCTGTGTGGCTCTTCATGTGTTGCATAACATAATTCTGTCCTCTAAAAGTCCGCTGGCAGATTGGGCAGACGTTCAGAGTTTTCTCCCCATCAGTGATCAGAGAAGTGCACAGATCCTGTTTTGTGATATCCATAAACTGTTGAACAGCTATTTTAGCATCCCTGGAATTTATAAAAGAGACATCATTGCTTATATGTCAAGTTTAAACGTCCAAAGAGCTTCCTGGCTGGAATATGGATACAACAGGCACAACAGAAAACACCCAACCTATCCTTTTATACTGAAAATCACATAAGCACCCAAAATTAGGGTTTTTCAACAAATGTTGATTGCGTTGATGTTAACAAGTTTTGAAGTTTGTTCATAAATTAAAACAGTTACATTGAATTAGAAAATATTCAATGGGTACAAGGCTTGTACGAGTCAGGAGAAATCCTGCCATAATTTTTTTGCCATTTTTCCACATATGTATCAACGAAGACTTTGATCACAGGGCGGAGATGACCTTGTATGCACATTTTGAATTTTGTAAGGAGCAGGGCGAATAACTGTTGACTTAGAGTAACGTCGGTACATCAAAGCATGGCCCAGATTTTTTGGTTATTTTTAAACTTTCTTTAAACCTACAAATCTGGGGGTGGAATTAACGGAAAGCCTCTTACTTTTACTACTTAATAAAAAAATCTATAACTCAAAATATGCAAAATACCTAACTTTTGGGTGCGTATTTGACTTTAAAACAAGTCAACCAGCCATTGCACCCTTTATTCTGAGCAAAGCAAGAAGAAACAAACTTTCAACAATCTTTAAACCAGGTTTAGAACTCGTGATTTACAATGTCTACTGATTACAAGGCGGAGGCTCTAACAAATACACTTTCATTCTTCTCGCCCTCAAATAAATCCAAATGCTTTCCTTGAAGACATTGTTTTACAGGATTAGAATCACGTTTTTCCAATTAAAGTGTATGCTCCATTTATTCATTTGCTTGGTGTTTAAAGAACAACCATGGTGATTCGGTACATGGATTATGTCTGTAATAAGGCTTTCAATAACATTTCACCACCCAAAAAATCCTCCACCAGTTTTTGATATATCCGTCTGGAAAAATCGGAACCAGCCTTGAATTTTTATGCTGATGATACAGGTCAAGTTAATTATTAAATGATTGATTGATTGATTGATTGGTGTGTAACGCCGTACTCAAGGGTATTTCACTTATATGACTGGGGTGTACTTCCACAGTCCACATTAACACAAACCATAAAATGGGAAGCATTTTGCTCTGTTGAAAAATTAATGTTCCTCCAGTGCTAAGTAAAGACAGCATGATTATGCTGCCCCTAGCCAGAGGGCAAATTATTAAAGCCCCGCCCCACACTAATACATGGCCTGGTCAAGTCAGACTAGCCAGGGCACACATAGGATCCCAGGTGGTTAGTCTGATTGCTTTCTTAAAAGTGGCATAAATATTATTTGCAGATTAACTAATTCATTAACCTCCCAAAAATTCTTAAACAAAAATCAACCTACTTGGTTCTCTTTTCAGAGTTCAGCACATCTGTTGGAATCTTGTTGGTGAAACAATTCAAATCTTCTGCTGTTAACTGAAATTAGAGCCCATATTGTAATATTCATAAATAACATGTAATCATCAAAATGTGACACCAGAAGTGTGCAACACCCATTGCACTACATGTAGTTCAACGGCCTGGTGTTTGTTGGCCAGATTTTAACGTTCCATGTGACAGATCACGTAGGCTGCGCAGCACATATTCTTTTTATCCTTTCCATGCAGTTTGATTTTGAGAATCAAATAGTGAATTCTGGGTAATAAACTAATAGCTAAAAGGGGCTATAGGCGCTTTAAAACCATCAAGTCGCAAGTGATCCACCGGCTTCCCATTTAATACCTTATTTGTATATGTAAAATGCATGAACAAACGGAGAGAAAAAAATGATTTGTCCTCCAGACAGGTTTTAAATAGTTAAACAGGGTTTCCCATGATTCATCAGGCAAGTTGCGATTTTAAAACTTCATATACTGTACACTAGATGTTTGTTTGTTTGTTTGATTGGTGTTTAACGTCGTACTCAAGGGTATTTCACTTATATGACGACAGATAATCCACTTCTTACTTTGCCTTACTTAATACGGTGGAAAACCGAGTGGAAACCTCGTAAAAATCACCACCCCTGCTACAGCTGGAGTCACATCATGTGACTCCATCATATACCTGTGGTCCAATGGGGGGCTTACGGTACATTGGAGGAGGATCAGAAGTCAGACACGCTAACCACTGAGCCGCGGCGCGGGCCCCTGTACACTAGAAGGCGCTACTCTTAACAGCTGTCTACAAAATTGCTTCTATGCCGTTGAGCTGGAGTAAATGGGTCGCATATTTTAGTTAGTAGACTTCTGATGACACATAAATGGATATCTAATTGACAAGAAAATTATAAAGAATCTAGAAGATAGAATTCATACACAAATCATATGTATGCTGTGTACAGTATATAAATACACATACACTTGTTGAAGAAAGTTATGCTGTAGGGAAATCTCAGATTTTATATCTTGTTCCAGAGTTTATATCAAATCATGGTGCAGGAGTAGAAAGATACAAATTTGGCAACCATATTTTAATGTTTGTTCCACAATATAGAGTAACTCAGTTATAAAGAACAAATGTTAATCAGCCATGGCATTACGACTTTCAACTCACAACTGTTTTCAAAGAAAGAGAGACAGTCAGACAGGCCATCATGACACACCGTTGGGTTTTGTTTGTTTGATTGGGATTTTACGCCGTACTTACGGTTATTTCACTTAGGGAGCATGTCAAAATTCGGAACGCGATTTGAGTTCTGTCGGAACGAGTGCGTATACAATAACATACATTCGCTTCATTTTCGAACATTCGTGGTCTATCGTTAAGGTTTAGAAAGTTCCAAATCTATAGCTAGGAACGGGACGGCCATAAAAGAGTATTCATCATAATCCCATATATAAAGTTGGCGTCAGACGCAGTCTTACCAGAATTCAAGAGTCAACAGGTTTTGCCCGCCTCCTACAGAAAGTCCTTAAATCGACCCGGAAAGCCTTTAGATATTCCCAAAAATAAAGTTGGAGTTCTGGAAATTCAGTCCAGTTTACGCTTTCTGTTTCTGACATTGGCGGTAAGCAAGGGAGGCTACCGGTACTATCCAAATTCCAAGCCTAAAAAACTACCTATTAAGTAATTTCACTAAATAATTTTGTGACAACTATGCATTATTTCATTAATTTATTTTGTGAAATACATGATAAATTTGATAGACGATTATTGGATGATGATTTTTAAATTTTCAAAGGAAAAAATCCATGTTCCATCTTTCTGACAAGTTTTCAATATGTAAGCCGATCTTCAAATTGGCGGTATTGCTCAATGATTATATCGAAAGACGTTGCAAAACTCAGACATTTTGTCCGATTGAGAGTTTTCCCCATTCAGAACAATGCCAGCCATCAGTTGTGGAGTACATATACGGATCAAGTTTCAAGCAGGTCCTCAGTTACCGAGATCTTTTTACAGTTTGGTGAGTTTTATTTCATTTAACGACCCTTGCCCAAATATTCACCTGTTTACAAGATTGTTTTGATACTGACAGTTTAAGAATAACGATCGTTCCGATAATTTGGAACGATCCGATAATAGCAACTGTTCGGACAACGGCGATCGTTCGAGAAATAAAATTTGGAATGCATCCTCGTTCCGATATGGATGCCTTAGTTCCAACAGAACATCCCGAATTTTGACATGCTCCCTTATATGACGGCGTGCCAGCCAAATGGACGAAGGAAACCACCCTCGACGGCACTGGCAACAAACAATGACACGATACAAGACAATCACAGGACACCACAACAGCTTCTTGTTTCCCCGTTGCTCACAGAGCACCAGGGCAACACGAAGCTCCCTCCAACCACCTGCCGCACCATTGGGTCATGGGCAATAACATCAAAAAGTTTGAATGCATTCCAACGAAGGGTTGCAAAGTTTTAGCTCGGACAAGATTTTATGCAATTTGCATCATTGGGTCATGGACAACAACATATTAAAGTTTGAATTCATTTCAACAAAGGGTTGCAAAGTTTTAGCATGAACAAGATTTTTGAGATGGATGGATGGACAGACAAACATGCCAAAAACAATATGCCACTCACCCTTTCGAGGGGAGACATAAATATCCCAGACAGTTAAGTATGGATAGGTGTTTAAACAAAGGAATCCAATGTTTATACCTTGTTGTGAGTGTTGAGTTTATGCTGGATAAGTTCTTCCTTACTATCGGCCACAAAATGACAGTCATCACAGCGAACAGGAGCATCAGCCAGGTGGAACCTCAGATGGTTCCTCAAGTCTTCCACTGAACAAAAACCCATGCTGCATACCTGCATAAAATTTAAAAAAAAAGTGTTTATTCCAATTTGACTGTGATTAAATGTTATCATTAGCATTTCGCTGAATTTTTGAGTCAGTATTTGTCAGCCTTAAAAAAAACCTCTGATACAATCGCAGAGAATAAAACACCTGACCCGAAGCAAGAAAATTTGTATTTATGCAGTTCAGCATTTCTTTGTTCAGAGTGAGCAATGGTAATCTCGTTCATAATCTCGTGAATAATCAATATTAGTTAAAAAGAAGAAAAAAAAATGTTTTGATAAACATGCCTATCATCAGACAAACTTACTCTGCATCCATTTTCAACAAATGCAAGACTTTCCTGATTTTCAATAGAATCTTCCACAACTTCAGTTTCAACAACATCTTCTGTATCACCATTCTCCTCAGGCAGTGTCTGAACAAAGATATATACAGGACATTGCTTAATATCTCTTTCAGAATATATTTTTATCAACATCAAGACATGGAAATATTTCTGAAGATAATCACACTGGCACAGGGGTGTTTTTTTATCTCATGTTCTAGATAAACTCTCAGAGACCGAAAAATCTCCTCTCTTTCAGAATATATTTTTATCAACATCAAGAGAAATCTCAGAGAAAAGTTTTTTCAATCTTAATTGAAAATCTTGAGTTGTTATGGATATCCTCTATACATCTCAAGAGAAGGTAATAACTATTCATGATTATGTAGTTATTTACAGGATATGGTGCGTATGACAAAACACCGGAATAAATCCCAAAGTCTATCAACAGGATAATTAGAATTATCTGACGGAGAGGGTAGTTTGACCTTAACTACATGTAGTAAGTCTTTAAGATTTTAATTCTTTTTGTTAATGAAAGAGAAAGGCAATATAATTAAATTGTTTGTTTGAGACACATTTTACAAATTATCATCTGTTATTTCATACATATAAAACTGACAGCGTTTAATGTTACAATAGTAGGGGAAGCATTCCAAGGAACTACAGGTCATTGTAGATGTAGATATAGCTATAAATATATATTCATCAATGTAGAGAAAGAAATATTTGCACGCCCCTGCCGCCTTATTGTTTTCAAGTTCTTCTCCAGTAACATAAATTCACTTATTACATGGACAGTGCAAGTTTTCAAGGAGAATGGACAAATATCTAGTAGGTCTTGTGTAACCGGAAATAATGTTTGTTTGATTGGGGTTTTACGCCGTACTTAAGGTTATTTCACTTATATGACGGCGTGCCAGCCCAAAGGGTGAAGGA
>JAUELC010115701.1:0-11631 GCA_031471745.1 Cryptochiton stelleri
TTTCTTTATTGAACTACAACAAAGCACAAATAAAATCAGGAAAAGAAAACTAATCAAAATTGTTTAGTTACTTGGTTGATGGTTGGTCAAAGTTTGTTATTAGAGCCAATCAAGTCCTGCTAGTCTTCATGATTTAATTAGTTCCCTATTCGCTCCATTGAAGGCCATCTGTTTGTTTTATATTAGTACATGTAATACGATTAGTTGTTCAAAGACTAAAGGCGGTAAATAGCCCTGGACCGAATCTGCACTTGATCTTCTCTCAGCAAACAGTTCTCGCCAAAGTCTGTCTGAGTCCCTCTTTACCACATTGGTTTGCACCAGAACGTATTTGTTCTGTTTTTATATTCCTGGTTTTCCCATGCAGAAGTTTTGTTACAGAACAAAGGCTTAGCAAGAAAACCACAAACAAACATCACAATTAGTATAGTATTTGTTTAAAGTCTTTAATTAAATATTCTTTTGGTTGCAGGACAAACGGAAAATTAAAAAGAAAACTAGATTTTTATGCATTTTAGTAACATACTATGTTTTCCCAGAGTTTGGTTTATATGACAAAGAAAAAAAGATTCAAATCAAATAACAGTAATTATTCTGTCATTTTCTTTTATTATTCTTTCATTGCTCATACACTTCGTTTTATGAACACATGATAATTATTGTGATCATTGAGTTAGATGGATTTAATGTCTGCTTTTCTATATTCAATGAGGAGTGTTTGCTGACTACTTGCAGTCAAATACTGTTTGCAATCCTAACACTGTTATTCAGGTTGTTGAGGGTGTTTACTTTCCGCTTATCAATTCACGGTGGTTATTTGCTGAGGGTGCCCCGTCAAGAGTCTAGCAAACACCGCTAACTATCAAGACGTGCCCAGGCTATTCAATCTGGCTTCATCAAATCTTAACATTAGAGTTTAACCACTGTTAAACATGGCCATATTGAAAATTCTTAAATTAACACAAAGAAATAAGTGTAACAATCACGAATCAGCTGATTTAAACATTTAGACTAGTCAGTTCGAAATGTTTGTATGTTTTAGTCAAATAAAGTAAAAGTTTTGTTTAATATCCCACAAATAGTTTGTATGTTTTAGTCAAATAAAGTAAAAGTTTTGTTTAATATCCCACAAATAGTTATAGTGGAAGCTAACACTGTACCTTTCACCAGATGTAGCAAAATGTTATTTTTATTAATCAGCAACAACAAACAATTAAACACGACACCCACACATTTAATTCAAGTCTACAACAAGTTAAAAGTAGTAGGCCTATTTAAGGCTCGTTGTGTTCAGGATAATAAGCGTGTTTATAATATATATCTGTGCGAATATTTGGAAAGTTAATTTTTGGGGAGAATACATATACAACATGCAAACACTGCTTTCAAATCAAGTCGAACTATTACTTCATTTATTGACAAATTTACCAAATGTTTTATTTCAAATATATAACATATCTAAAATTGATCACTTGTTTTATTTTGTTCATTATACTTAAAACCGAAGAAAACTATCAGTTGCATTTCATAATTTATTCAAAAATTTAATTTCTTTATAAAGGGAGTGATTAAAAGATAAATAAATTGTCAGATTAAACGCCATCCTGTCCGTGTACACATGCTATATAGATACTTATTACCTTACCGTATATTATGTTGAAAGTGGTGGGTCGTGTGACACAATATTTATAATGCAATATAGGCTATAAATGACACGTTTGATCATAAAAAGGCCTTCATCAAATCATACTTATATTGAAAGTCAAACATTTATAATTACATATCATGCACTTCTTTTGACGAAGTTAACTAACTTGTTTTGGCAAAGTCTCTCATCGTAAGGCTAATTATAACATAATGTCTACTGTCTTTTTATATTAGATTGTAAAAAGGGAAAAAATAGCTTTTACTAGACTGTGATTCGTTCTATGTCGGCAATTACTCAAGGATAGTTCTTCATTATTTTATACAAAATAGAAGGTGTCAATAGAAAATATCTAATTATAAACAGGTTTCTATATGCATGTGTAATTACAGAAAGGATTTCCACGATCTAAATGACAGTTCTGGTATCATGGTTCGTAATACCAATACCATAGTTCAGGTGGCATCGCCGGTAACGTCTGAGTTCTGTTTCCATGGCCCGTAACATCACAGTTCTGGTACCATGACCCGTAACACCACAGTTCTGGTACCATAGCCCTTAACACCACAGTTCTGGCATAATGGCCCGTAACACCACAGTTCTGTTCTCATGACCCGTAACACCACAGTTCTGTTCTCATAGCCCGTAACACCATAGTTCTGTTCGCATTGCCCGTAACAACATAGTTCTGGCATCATTACCGTAACATCAAAATTCTGTCGTCATGGCCCGTAACATCAAAGTTCTGTCGTCATGGCCCGTGACACTAGAGTTCTGGTATCATGGTCCGTAACACCAGAGGTCTGGCATCATGGCTCGTAAAACCACAGTTCTGGCATCATGGCATGTAACATCAAAGTTATGTCGCCATTGTCCGTAACACCAGAGTGCTGGTATCATGGTCCGTAACACTACAGTTCTGGTACCATGACGCGTAACACCACAGTTCTGGCATCATGGCCCGTAACATCACAGTTCCTGTATCATGGCCCGTGATATCAAAGTTCTTGTACCATGGCCCGTAATGCCACAGTTCTGGCATCATGACCCGTAACACCACGATTATTTTCTAAAAAACATCATCTCTGTTATCCAGTCCATGTTGTAGGAAGATAAACGACAGCTATAGTTTTCATGTTATGGCAAACATACGGTACACTAGTCTTGTTGTCTCTATCAACGGCGATATAGTACCGTTATTGAAAACTGGAGTTTTTGTAAATTATTGAATATATAGAACTGATTCTTCGAGAAAGCATGTGTGTGTGTTTCTCAGTGTGTTACTGTATATTATATATATAAGCACACTATTTAACATCTGAATGAAAATATCAAGATGGATGATTGGACTGCAGCACTGGTCGGATATCAACCTCAGCAGCGACAGACCAAGAATGGTTGTCCTTACACCTGTAAATCAAGACGGCGGTTCACCAGTGTTTTTCATAGCTGTAGGTGTTAGGCTATCTGAGTTTACAGTGGACAGGGCACTTGTTAACTCAGTGATCTGGGGCGGTCAGGCGAGAAACCCCCTGGGCAGGACAACACATCGACCACCGTGAAACTAGTCCATTACCCGGTCGACCAGAAACCAGACAGCATAAAATGCACCATTGCTGTACATGGACAAGTAAACTATATTACTAAACTACTTTTATAACGTGGGTTTTTTTTTTTTCGCTCATTACATTAATTGCTAAACACTTTGCTTTGTTGTGGTTGGTTTTTGTTTGATTACCGTAAAATGGCTTTCTTGTTCGGACTTGGGAATAATGAATAATTATAAATGTGTAATGGTGTGAATTGATAAAGGTTCTGTTTCACTTCTTCTACTATGTGTTAACCAACACTTAATCTTATTAGATTATCGTAATTTGACATCGGTGCATGAAGCAAATATAGGCGAAGTCCAGTGCCAACCATGCAGCGAGGCAGAATTTAGACTATAATATGATCTCATTGTGTACATTCAGTCTACCCACTATATATTGCTGTCCTGTGTTTTGCTTTGTTGCTTTTTGCGAAGTAAAACTCATTCGTTTTATAAATATTTCAAATATCATGAACTGTTTACGCTATATATGGTCTAATGTCTCGTGAGAGCACAAAATCAGGGTTTGTTTAATGAAAGTATCAAAGTTTGTTTCACTCGAATTCTAAGATTGACAGAGAAATATTAGGCCTACAATTAAACTTGGAACACCTTAGACAAACTACAGGACAACAGTGGTCACAAGCGACGTGTCGGAGATTCTATAAAAGCCAAGTATTTAACAAACAAGACTCTTTGGGTGGCGTATGAGAAAGCTGTTGATGGTGTTCTGTCCTGACTGTCTAGGGTTATGTCCACTAAACAAACGAGGGTTAATAAATTGTCTGATTCATTGAGAGGTGACAATAGTTTAGGTGGCTTATAGGGACTATCTGGAGACAGAGAACTATTCTAACCCTCCACCTATCTACTATCATGGACATTTCTCTTCCACAGTGTATATACCAACAACACCTTTGTAGCGTGGACAAGGCGTTATGGACAATACAAGGTTTCTCTAGAGTTCAGTCAGGAGAGTTTATCGGTATAGATGGCCAGGGTTCTGTTCGAGGAATAATCTGTTTGCTCGCCACATTGTTAATTATGATAATAATAAAATGTTTTATTTGACTCAAAAGTGTTCAAGTGAAAATTAAATTATAAGCGCGTTCAACAAAATAATTCCTGAATTTGTACGTTTTCAAAATAGCACATAGCAGCTGCTAAAAGGAGACTCGATCCGTAATGGACGCTTCCAGCTCGATTTATAAAATATACATACAAGTTATAGACATAGGTTAGTGCTGCTCCATAGCAAGTCAACTTCTCCTCATAGCCCATCAGACATCCTCGTAGAATCCTCTATATATATAAATAACTTGGTAATAAGATGCAATACTGTGAGATTTCTGCCGAGCTCATCATCTCGCAGGTTAAGCGGCTTGTCAGGAGGACAATGGTCTCTGACGTGATAACAACAGCCGAGAACTCGTGAAGAACACATTAATCTATACACAGACGGAACAACGACGCTTCTTGTCTCTACTTGATTTCCGGACCAGTCAGATACCGGCCTCCTTTCGCTCATGATAGATCTAGAATCTATGGAAATCACCCAAATCACTATTCACCATATCTAGAGACCAATAGTTCTGCAAATTTTATGAGAAATTTAATATTTTCTATTTTAATTCTCGTCTTTTTAGTTCCTTTATTTTATTGATCTGTCTTGAACTGATTTAAATCAAAAAATGACAAGAGTAAAATAATATATTATATATAATACTTATAAAATTTAACGCTAATATTCAACGAACTAAATCATATTATATTTTATTTTGTTAAAGGAATTGCATTTTTGGATTGCAGTAAATTTGTTTTGTTCTATAACGATATTTTAACTTTATTTCGCAGCGGTAATTTAAGAAGCGGTAATGATCGACAGCTGCTAATCAATCTCACTTAACCCCGCCTATTTATGCCGCGCCCACTTCTCGCACAGGTGGACGAAGGGAGGCAAATCTTGCTAAGTCATAATGCCTGACAGCCAGAGAATCAATTCTTGTTGATTTACACCACTTTCGGTGATATGATATCTTTTTTTTTGTAAATTTATATCAAGAAAATATGTTCAAATTGATATGCCAGTATTTAATAAATATAAAATCGAATTTAGTGTTGAATTATGATTTGGTTTAGTTTAATAAAATATTATTTTCCCACGTCGATAAATGAGCAGGAGAGAAGGCCTGGGAACTGAAATTAGCGTTAAAGGAAACAAGTCGAAAAGGTCAAAATGATGTCACAGAATCCAATTGGGACAATTTTTTTAGGCAAAGTCTCCTTAGTGACCTCCACAATCTCAGGGTAAGTTTAGTGGCTGAGAAATTTAATGAGGTAAAGGTTGCGCGTGTTAACTATCCCAATAACACGTGTCGAGCCAGCATGGAGGGACAGCGGGATAACGTTGACAGTTCATGGTAAATTGAACCTAATCATCAGATTGCAGTGGATATGACGGATCGCAACTCGTTATGTGTCAAACTATGACAACCAACAACACCCAGCAGTAACACTCTTTATAGCCGATTTCACTCAGAAGTAGGGTTTGTGACTTAGGCTGTTCTTAGTGGTATGGACTGGACGTGAACTGCTCGCAAAAATCACTACACACTTGTTCTCTTCTAAAGCTCGTGGGTTATCATTACGGTAATTAATAAAGTATGGTTCTGTGAGAGAAAATCCGATAACAGAGAGAAAAATTGACTTCAAAAAAGGCATACAGTCCTGTTCCAAACCAGCTTCATGATTTCAACCAGGTTATTAGCAGAGGTTTTTGTATAGATTAATGGCATGTTCTTCTTTAACGGTCAAACATGAGGGAGAAACGGGGGAGTCTAATCGATTTCTTCTCCCAGTCTAAATGCCACAAGATCTTAGAGTCTGCTCAGACTTGTTATGCTCTACTTCAGTTTATTAGGTCCCCCTTCGTTTGAAATTGTATCGGCAACTTTCATTTCCGTCTCAACTTTTATGATGTATTTTACATAATGCCCCTCCATTAGTGTGTTTTGTTGTTGTTGTAAAGAACGTGCTAAATGGCTTCTCTTCTCAATTCCTTAATAGAGAGTTCGTAGAGAGAAAACACGTCTAATACTCATACCTCATCATCTAACTCAAGATGGACGCACAACTTCAAGACATTTATCGGTTGCCTAGCTTTTTTTTATCTGGAAGTCCATACTGCCATTCCAACTATTTGCTATGAAAATAAATAAGCTAAAATTGATTGATTGGTTGATTGGTGTTTAACGATGGCTCAAGGGTATTTCGCTTATATGACGGTAGTGCACTACAATATTAAAGAGCGGCAGCA
Source organism: Cryptochiton stelleri (assembly GCA_031471745.1). Classification (NCBI taxonomy): domain Eukaryota; kingdom Metazoa; phylum Mollusca; class Polyplacophora; order Chitonida; family Mopaliidae; genus Cryptochiton; species Cryptochiton stelleri. Next base: position 6,553 of record JAUELC010115701.1, read on the forward strand.
ACACTAACACAACTATAAAATGTGAAGTGCTTTGCTTTGTTGGAAAATCTATATTCCTCCAGTGCTAAGTAAAGACAGTCTGACTACCCTTGAAACATGCTGCCCTGAGCCAGAGAGAAATACGCTAAAATACCTGTGACAGAAGAAAATGAAAATAAGTAACCGTTTAGGCAGTACAAAAGGGATGTAAAAAAGAAAGGCAACTAAGCCGTAATTCATGCTGTGTCTGCAGAAAGCAAGAATTAGTTAACCCTACAATAAAATGTAAAAAAAATCAGAAGAAAAAACTATTTATTTTTGTATTACCCACCTTGTTTTAAGTCCAAGAAGACTTTTGGATTTCAACTTCTGCATTGTTAGAAGAGTATGAAAGCTGTCCGAATAATTTAGAGAACACGTTCAGGTGATTGTAATAAAAGGTTAGGAGCAGTGGATTTCTAGGAGGGGAGGTAATTACTGATGGCAAGCAGTGACGAAGAGCTGTAACTCTCTCAGAGCTACATGGGTTACTTTACTGAGTCGCTCGACGGCCCGACAGGGGGATTTCTATATCTTGATAATCAGAAACTACGGGTCCTCTTTTCAAGTGCTTATCTCAACAGTTTTGATGTTCTTATCTCTGTCAATCAATTCTTAACCCTGTAAGCACTGCAGTCTTAAACCATCACCACAAACCTAACAGACTAACCGAATCGCTAAGAGATTTACTTCAATCGAGACAGTTATTCAAAATGTGTGAAAAATGTTTTGCCACAAAACAGATAACAGTCGTCAACATTGGCCAATTATAAGATTTGTGGAAGGGATAAATCCTGGCAAATTATGCCCGTCAAACATTAGACGAGAATATGTCCTCGCGGTATCTTACAAATGCTTAACCTCTACAGCGTCGATAAAGACGGAATTGGTTGCTTATTTATTTCGTTCGCTTGAGAAATCTGAGATTGAAGAGAGGAAATCAAGCAAAGCTGAATAAACAAGCAGTCAATGTAACTAAACACCCACAATAGAAGAGAGTAGTCTAATCTGCTAAAAGAGGAATGTTGCTACAGAAACCTACTTTAACTATTTTCGTCTCAAATCACATATAAAAACTGTTTAAAAATACATATATACCGGTTGAATTAAAATAAAAAAAAACGTGGTAAAGTTTAAAAGCTGTTCGCACTTAACGACCTCTGAGATGTCAAAGTTATCACGATGATTTCACATCGTTTTACATTTACGGTTATATATCTATAAAACTACAGCTTTTAGCAAGGCACAAATGCATTTTTTTAGTTATTAGCTAGATTATGTGTCATTTACTTATTTGCTTTATAAACATAATTTGTATTGTAAGATAATACGCACAAATTATAGATAACAAAATTCTTTCTTTGATAGTGAAACTGCTTGATTTAGTACTTTGTAATTCGTAAGTATATGTTTGTTATTTAAATAGTAGATATTAATATCATAAAGAAGATACGAATTGGAATTCACTTTGACAGGCTGAAAACTCGAGAGCTGGTCTTATAATAGTGGCTTAGAGAATATTGTGTTCTAAACAGTGGGTAAATACGTCATGCTGTGTTTGAGTTTGAAGTTAAAAATGGGAGTAATTGTGCGTACTGGCGGACAGATGATATGTTTTTTAGGTGTTTTCTGACACGGTATATCTGCGATGGCTGGTACGTCTGGGGTAATTAAAGCCCCGGGCTATTCGCTGTGCCCCGGCCTCAGCAAATGCTGACAACATAACAAGAAATAAACGAGATTTGAATCGGAACCATCTCCTAAAGAAAGAAATAAACACGCTGTCCAATGTTACAGTAAATACACAGTACTTGAGTAGGAAAACAAGCTCTGAGCATTTCACGTGAAGAGGTGAAAAGAAAATTGAAATTCATCTTTTCTGCCGGGATCAAATTTCAAGATGTCTTTTAACCACATTGCTTACAATAACCACTTCAGTTTGATACGGGCTTTACTAGAATGCCCCTTCTCTATACGAATAAATGATGTGCGAGTAGAATTGAAAGCCGACCACTCAAATGATTTTAATAGTGCCCTTTCAACCCTTCAGAGAACGGCGCACGGATAGAAATAACAGCATTTGAAGACTGATAAATAAAGGTTGATACCCCTCGGGTTACCTATTACAAAATCATATAGATATTGTGTTACATACACAGAAGCTAATTAAGAAATGTCAATCATCAAGCTGCCAGTTAGCGGTGTTTTGGTCGCGGTGTAACCTTCAAAACAAATCAAACAAAACATGCCGTCGTTTATGGTATACCCATTTTAAGACATCGGCATTATACCAAACGCACTTACAATGTATATTTAAAATGTAGCGTTTTTATCGGAATTGTGAAGGCCTTTCTTTGTTTTTTTGGTGTTCGGAAGGTTATTTTATTTAGTTCGCAGATAGCAGACAGTGTTGTTCTAAGGGAAACGGGTCTAACAATACATATTTTTTAAATGCAGAGAGAAAACAATTGCTTGCCTCCACCGGGATTTGAACCCGACACGGCCTAACAATATATATAAGTCTAAAAATAAGTCTGTTCAGTCTGGAGTAATTCGGTTTCCCAGCTACAGATTTCGCACAATTAAAATACATCGTTTCTCACATGCCGTCTGATTAAGGTCATAATATATAGTTGAAGCTGTAACACCTAATACATACTTTAATCAGTTAATGCGAGCATCTATATTGTTTGGTGAGGAATATATGAAAGGAAATTATAGTAACATAGTAAAACCACATGGATTAACAACAGCTTAATTTATTAACTCATTAAGTTTTCTTCATGGTTGTGAAGGAAATCGACGATATGAATCTCAATTTGCCTAAAAAAAAATTTGTGGAAATTACTCCTTTTATTTCATGAAGCTTAAAGTCAAAAGCGCCACTACCTTTGTGAGTGAAAAGTTCATATTTATAACACTGAAACAAATATGTTTTGCTAACATTTTATAAGAATAGTGATGAAACTACTGTAAATATAGAGGGGTATTGAAAAAAAAACAATCCGCGCCATTATCTCGATCACTTCAGGTAACTTATCTATATTTCCACATATTCGCGATGTCGGAAGGTCAAATTTACCGATATATGTACTTTGAGTAAAATGCCGAAGACAAATCAAGACTTTCAGTGAACACGCGAATAATTATTTCTCTTCCGTTTTGTTAAAGAAGGCATGCACATAAAATTTAACAAACAAAATATGACAATGTTGTTAGCAATGTAACTTCCAGTTGAATACAGATAGATTGTTCAGGAAACAGTTATCTACATGGATGTGTGAAGTTAAATGATCTATATCCTTCCATGTAAGTGTGTAATTTCCGTAGACACATTCAATCATTCGAAATGGCGGTTAGAGTAACATCATTAAAACTGTCAAATTATTAACGATAAATTAGTTATGAGAGATAATAATAATTAAGAGAGTAAACAAACACGGGTAGGGTTCTCTCAGGTGAACTGACTACATATCGCCTCGAGTTAGAAGACATATCCAGCTATTATCAGCGGTGGAGATATACTAACCCATCAAAACATAATTATATTCAATTGTTTCTAGCCCAGTGAGGAATATCAACGATGACAACTTCTGTTTAGTGTTGCGTGAACCTTGGCAATGCTTTCACCTTACACAATACTTGTCCGCTAATTTCACACTTCTGACAATCAAACCATGCTATACTTCTGGCCTGATTAACTGTTCAATTGCGGGTCCAGTCACCGGATAGCGGCCCAAAAGGAGCGCATGCATGAAACACATATAAACAGAGAGAGGTATTTGTGTGTGACAGAGTTTGTCTAACTGTAAAAATCACCAAACATAAGAGAGCTTTCATAAATGAAAAACAGAAATCATTCGGAAAAATAAGAAATGGTTACCTTGAATTCGACAGCTCGGAAAAGTGGAAGGTTCGCTCTGCTGCTTGTGCTGTTCACTCGCTTGACCAAGTTCTCAGTAGGCGATAAATCAGAGAGTAGGGATTTATAGAGGGACTGAGAGCTCGTGTGATTGGCAGGAACGCTCATCGTGTTTTACAGTAGTCAGAGGTCGGGCTGGAAGGAGACGAGGCGGTGGCTTTTCATCATACACACCCAATAGCTTACCTTGCTTCGAAACTCAAACAGGGAATGGTGAATAAAAGTCACTACGAATTACAACACTAACTTTTTCTAACAAGTTGTGAAAGTTAACATTTGATCTCACGTGACGCTAATGTTATGTTGGTAGATAATTTTCATTGTTAGCTGAACCAATGTATCTCGTGATGATCGGCCAGTCTTCCTAACCTTGTACATTGTGCGTATCACCGTAATACCAAGTTGGTTAACAATGACTATTTCTTGTTTTATTGTTGCCTTTGATTTTGTTTCATTTGTTTTTATTTTCCATTGTTTTTTTCTTTCTATTTCTCCTTTGGTGTATATCTTAAGAGTTTCACCATTGTCCTAAATTGTCACCAACCAAACAGTAACGAGATCTTATGCTTTCATATTTTCAATTTTTTTTATTTAAAATCTGCCAACGTTTTATTTAAGAAACGAGTAATATTCCTTAAAAAAAATATTATATTTTAATCGGAAAATCAACGCAGTAAAAGAAATAGTGTTTTCTCTAAGTAGATTTAGAAGTCCGTATACCAATTTCTGGCATACAAATCCATCTGTCTAATTTTTATGTTATTTGTAAGAACACTTTGACAAAGAAGTCAGATTTGTCTCCCCCCCCACCCCCTAAAAAAAAAAATGCTTATAAAAATGTGTGAAATTTTCTATTAGTTAGTGGATAGACCTATAATTACATCTAATCCCAGCCTGTTTGTTAGTGATAAAGTTGAGAGGATTACGGTCCTATATCTGTGATCGCGGTATCACAGGCAGGCTGCTGTTGATTAGCTGGGGAATGGGAGGGATCAGAAACACCGTGCGACTTTGATGTTAAATGGAGAGAATGTGTTAAGTATAATGTTAACTGATCGAGGGAGATGATAATCTGTGTAGTGGTGTTAAGCGGGATTAACTCCTGGGTAGTTGTATTATTGGATTCCCAACGACACCCC
>JAUELC010115812.1:0-11629 GCA_031471745.1 Cryptochiton stelleri
TGAAGTTAAGCGCCCAGATAAGATATTTCTGACATGTTATTTTGTAATTATTAACTCTTGTTGATGTCTAAATTTATCTCTGTTCTGAAAGTATCAGATATCTTGCCTGTACTCAGATAAATCCGTATTAGGTACAGCAGATGGTTATGGTTTATAATATTTTTATTAAAACATCTAGATTTGTACGTTATAACTGTCATGTTCTTTTGAATTACTAACATCAAAGAAATACCAGTTGTTTTTTTCATCTGTCAACAACAAACAAACCTTTTTGCTGAAATCCGAGACTTCTTAACTCAAGTTTATATTTGATTGATCTGTTGTTTAGCTTTACAGGAATAAATTAACGCCCAAGATATTTTTTGTTGAAAACACTATTCACCTAGGTATGTTGATGTTTAGTCTATCTTAGAGAGAAGTCACCTATAATCTGTACATGTAATTACACATATCCTATCATTATCTGAGAACAGTTATGGGTTATTATCTGTTGGGCATCAATTTTGCCCTGAGGCCAAAATTATAATACAGCTCCTGATCAGTATTTCTCTAAACTTGATTGCCACGGACGCAATTTCTGGTATCAACTGTGTAGTTATTCACTTCATGTACATTGTTATCGTGCTCGTAAGTAGACCTTTTGTGTCTGTAAGCTTTATAAATTAAAAAGTAAATAAAATGTCATGATAATATAAGCTAACGCATACTACTAACTCAACTACTAAATGCTACGTTTCTTGCTGTATCATGCAGTGAAAATGATTTCATGTCACCTTCAGTGGACAAAGAGGGGACCAATCTCTACCATCGGCTCACTGACATTTAGACCGGGCGCTGGGGGGTGTTTATTTACAGAAGAGAGGGAAATGGTTTGAGGCAGGCTATATGCGGAATCGTTCCAAAGACGTAAAGATATGGATTTTTGCCGACCCGCATTTTGACCGTTTGGCCCCAGGGCCCCTCCAAATGGAGCCTCAAAACAGCATTTATTTAATCATTGATAATGAAAGACGATATCACTCGGAGTTGTGCCCGCATAAATGAGGAATCTAGAAACACCAATGACAGTCAATTTCACGTGACCGTGACATTGCAGTAACCTTAAAGGTGGCGCCGATGATCCATTTTTTTAAACGAAAAGAGGGATGGACAATTTGTTTTGCATATGGTTCAGAAAATAGTAAAACACCTTAAAGTATGTTTGCCAGCAAAATTATCCTGACGGAACGCTCGGACAGCAACAATTACGATACCCGGTATAGGCCTACGTACGTCACTTAGTTGCGGCCTCGGACAGGACTGTAGCCTACGTTGACATTTCTTTATACGCAAAGAGGGAAATTACGTATACGTTCTATACTGAATGAAGAACAGCCAATAGCAGTAACTCTTAGCTGACCATGACCTTAATGAGCAGCTTATATGATGACGTCGCAGAAGGATTTATTGTGGACAGCAACAGTTACGTAACATGCGCCACATATGTCGTATTTAACAGCTTAATTCTTAGCAACCAGCAACACGTTTTAAATAACAATTTTACTTAAAAAGATTAACATGTCATATGGTAGTCGTAATTGCACTACCAACTGTAAAACAGGCGCACAAACGGGCTATAAAAAATGTTTAAAATTGTTGAAATCAAACAGATATTTAATATTACTTGGCTTATTTAGTATTTACTCCCAAAATATTAAAATGTTTTCACCACGTTAATAATTGTTCGGAACCCTTTTATCAGTTTTAATGTATGAGTATGCGTAAAGGCGACGTTTTATTGTGGCCTGGGGATAGATGTTCTTAAACAATGTCTTTCATGGGCTGAAGGATTATTTTTCGCTGGTGGAGGACAGAGATGCAGACACCTGTTCGATAAAGAACATCCTGGGTGGACCATCCATCATTTTCACCAGTCACCACGAAGCCGGCGTCACCAATATTCGAGTTGGTAAGACCTTTTGAAAGATCGTGGGATTTGACGCCAACGCCTTGTACCTCTTCTGTCTCGCGTCGGAGATGCGGGCTGGTCACTACGCTCGCTGGTTTACCGGAGTCGGAGGGGGTCTTAACTCTGCGTCGCTCAACAACACCCATCGCATATGAATGGTTAGAGTGGGAAGCACATGTCCGGGGTTATCACGGTCCGAAATCAATCCAACAATACGGAGAAACGTGTGGGGGATCAACTACCGGTGGATGGGTTTATCATTGTCGACAGTCGCCCTATCGTCTTTCAGGTGGGTAGATATCTTTTTTTACTTTAATTATAAGTATGTATGTATGAATGTATGTGTACATGTCTGTAAATATATGTATGAAATTATGTATGTTAAAACACATGTGTAATGTCTCCTTTTTTTCAGTTAAACGGCTGTTGTTGGCACGGTCATGAAGGAGAAGGGACGCGAGGTCACTATAACACCCGGCGTGGAAAATCTGGAGAGGCGCTTCTTCGAGTAACAGAAGAGAACGAGCAGTACATCAGGTCCTTGAGGTATGCTTACTTCGATGTGTGGGAATGCCACTTTCAACAGGCAAGAAGTTACTCTTCTTCGCTGGCTGAGTTTTTAAAGGCACGCACCTATCCCTTACATCACCACAAGGCCCGGACGCAACAGCAACTCTTGGACGCCGTCCATGACAATCAACTGTTTGGTTTTGTAGAGTGTGACCTCCACGTTCCTGACCACCTCAAACCGACCATCGCCGAGTGTCCATCCATTTTTAAAAACACCATGGTATCTCGGAACGACACTGGACCACACATGAAGGCGTATGCTGAGGCCAATAACATATTATCTACAACTTGATTGGGAGTATGTGGGGAAAACAAATTTTACTTGGAACACCACTTCTGCGTTGGTGCCTGACGCATGGACTGGTGGTGACAAAAATCTACCTAGTGACCCAAAACAACCCCAGTACCTGTTTCCGGTCCTTTGCTGAGCATGTCACCCGAGCACATAGAGAAGGCGATGTCGACCCCTCCAAAAAATTGATTGTAGAAACGATTAAACTGTTAGGCAATCCAGCCTATGGAAAGACCATCACCAATCTCGACAACCACACAGACGTCCATATCTGCGACACGCAGACGTCCGAAAATGGATGAGCTCACACCATTTACGAGAGACTTTTGTCATCGACTATGATACCTTCGATGTCAGTTCCAGCAAAATAGCAGTCAAATACAATTTGCCGTTACAAATCTGCTGCATGGTCTATCAACACGCCAAACAACGCATGCTGGAATTTTACTACGATTTCATGGGCAAGTACTTTGGCCGCAGTGACTGGGAGTATTGTGAGTTGGATACCGATTCTGCTTACTTGGCCGTCTAACACCCCGATTGGGAATTTTTCGTCAAACCCGAGTGTCGTAAAGCATACGAGGCAGAGCATGACAGCTAGCTTCCTTGACGTGACCATTACGACTTTGACAGGCGGAAGCCAGGGTTGTTCAAAGAAGAATGGATTGGGGAACAGATGTCTTCGCTCAGTTCCAAAACCTATTATTGTTCGGGCGTGGGAGGTGATAAATTATCCTGTAAAGGTGTCGAACCAACGTAACCATGGAACTATCTTCGCTCACGACAACGAGATTCGTTCACACACCCAGCAGAAGGCAGCCTTCGCCTATTTTACGGGAAGCGAAAGGTCTTGGCCGATAGTGTATCCACCACCTATTTGGATCTCTAACAGACCACCCTTGGCGATGTGATGTGCTATTTTTAGGCTCAATTGACAGTGTAGAAAATAACACGGATGAGGCCTATGCAGACATTTGTATCGGTAAAAATGGTAAAACGCTGAGATGCAAATTAGACAACGGGGCACAGGTAAACTGTAAACCAACCGATGTATATCACAAATTACTATCAAAAGAAGTCTCATTGCAAACACGCCCTCTTCCAAAACTGTCTGAGTATGGAGGTAACGAACTTACAGTAACAGGCATATAGATCATTACATGTAAATACAGAGACACAAAAAGTGACCTTGAGTTTGTGGTAGTAGAAAGCCCTGCTAAGCCCTTATTAGGTTTTGAAGATTGTAAATTGCTCAATCTGATCAAAGTTGTAATGAATGTCAATCAGTTACCTGAATCACCCATAACTAAACACTCTTTAATAAAAGAGTATAATTGTATATTTACAGCCCTAGGCTGCTTGCCAGGGTCAGCGAAAATACACATGAAAGAGGACGAACAACCCGCGGTACATGCTTCGCGTCGCGATCCGGTGGAAAAAACGTATGGAATCTATGGCCGTCATTAAAACGGTCGACGAACCGAGTGAGAAGTATGGTAGCAGTCGCTAAAAAAGACCAGTCGCTTCGCGTGTGTATTGATCCTAAAGACTTAAATGTTAACATAATGCGTGAACACTACTAGCTACCAACTATAGACGACATCACTCATAAATTAACAGGTGCCAAATATTTAAATCGGATAGACGCTATACTCGACGAAGAACGTTCAGCCACGCTTAGGCCTACCGTTCGGTATTATCTACGCACAAGAAATCTTTCAAAAGAAAGCTCACAAAGCACAAGAAGGGTTCGAAGGAGAAGAAGTAGGCCTACTGATCGATGACATTATAGAACACGCCTCTACTCGCGAGATTCACAACAATCGACTGAGATCATCATTACAGCGGTGTCGCGAAAAGAACATTCATCTGAATTCAAAGAAAATAGAAATCGGCACTTCAGAGACCAAACTCTATGGACATACACTTACCTCCGATGGTCTCAAACCCGACCATGAAAAGATTCTAGCTGTAGAACATATACCCCCACCTACATTAAAAAAGAACTTGAAACAGTGATGGGTATGATAAATTGCCTAACTAAATGCGCTAGACTAGCTCATGCAGGCCACGGCTCCGATAAGAGAACTGTTAAAAGGTCAAAATGAATGGTCTTGGGGCTCAAATTGTGTCTCCCCTTTCGCAAAAGTGATATCTATCATAACGCGCACGCCAGTTCCTGTACTAGCATACTATGACGTCACTAAAGATGTAAGTCGATGAGTCACCATCTTGGAGTGGGCGCAGTACTCCTACATGGAAGACGGGCTGTAACTTACGGACCTAGAGCGCTCACACCTACGCAAAATATGTATGCCCAAATTGAAAAAGGACTGTTAGCCATTCAGTTTGGTGTGACAAATTTCACCCGTGTATCTACGGAAAAACTGTACCTATTCAAAGTGACCATAAATCACTAGAATTTATCATGAGAGAACTGCTTGCCTGTGCACTGCCACGCCTACAGCGTATTGATGCTAAGATTACAACTGTATGATCTTAACGTCGTGTGCCATCCCGGAAAAGAAAATCCGATTTCGGGCATTCTCTCAAGATATTACAAGGCGGGTCACAATGCCCGTGAAAGCCCGACACTCGAAGAATACGTACATGCTGTTTTCAAACAGTTCCCCGCGACGGATCAGAAATTAGAAAAAATAAAACTGAAACGGCGAAGGATCTCGTCTTAACAAAACTTAAGGCTATTATTCGAAGCGGATGGCCTCAGTTGAGACAACAAGTAGTCACAGACTTTCCAAAGTATTGGCATGTCCTAGACGAACTCACTGTATTAAACTGTATAGTTTTTAAGAGTGAAAAAATCGTAATACCGACATCACTCCATCCTGAGATGCTACAGTGTCTTCATGTCGGTCATTTCGGCAAGGAACTTTGCAAACTACGAGCCAGAGTCACTCTTCTGTCCATCCATGTGTTCACAAATCGAAGAGATCGTGAATTGCATGCAGCGTATGCCTTGAACACAGGGCATTACCACCCAAATAACCTATGTTGCCTACACCAATTTCAACTGTCCCATGGAAATTATTGGGCACCCCCTTGTTCGAAATTGACAATCAGTATTATCTCTCCATAGCTGATTATTACATCCATTATTTTGAACTGTGCAAACTTCCAAACATCATCTCAAGCAGTATCATTAACTTTACAAGATCTATCTTAGCTCGACACGTTGCATGTGAAGAAGTAATCTCTGACAATTGTAGCCAATACTCATCTGCCGAATTTAAGAAATTTGCGGCAAAGTCGGGATGTAATAACACAATGAACAGCCCCTATCAACATCAGTCAAAAGGACTTGCTGAGAGATTTGTTGGTATCGCCAAGAGGATGATAAAGAAATCAAAAACTGATGGAACGGATCTCTACATTTGTCTGTTAGCCTATCGTAACACACCAGTCCAAGACGGAGCCTCACCAGCCCAGCTCCTAATGAGTAGGCGACAGCGTGATAATCTTCCAGTAGAATCAAATTGGCTAAGACCAAAAATCCAAAATCAACAATGCACGTTGGAATAACTTGCTTAGAAAAAAATCACCATCCAACTTTATTACAACCGTAACGCCAAACATCAAAAACCTCTAAAGAAAGGAGAGGATGTCTTCGTATACCAGTTAAACTGCAAGTGGAAACCTGCAACGGTGACTAAAATTGACAAATTTATAAATAATTTGTATGTTTCTAAACTAAACTTAACTTCCACTAACCTATGCACTTTTACGCAATTATTATTGCTATATTGAAGAATTCAAAGTTAACCCTCCTCTGGGCCCTCACCAGCTCACGTGATCGGAGCGCGTAGACATGCGCAACTCCTATTATAACTTTAACAGAAACAAAGCTAACTCTAGAGAGGGGAGGAAGGACGGGCGATTACCGTCAGTGGAAGGTAAGTTTAGTTTAGGACAAAATTTGTCAAGTTTCTTACGCATTAAACTTAACATCCACTGACTAATGCATTAGAATACCACACCAGGAGGTGGGCAGAGCTAGCTAACAAACCAAGGTGAAACGGGCCCAGAGGGAAAACCAAGCTCCTGACATTTGAACTCAAGGCCCACTAAGAGACCGTTAGACGAACAAAAGGAGCAGAAAACGAAAGTAAAAATAATGTATCAGACAAGCTAGTACTAACGTCAACATACCTCCCAATTAAAAACAGGAAAAAAACGAGTAATCCGCCTCTCAGCTACTTGCTGAGACCCTGGTAACTGCCTGCGCTGCTACCAAAGGGCCTAAGGACTGAACATCTTCCTGCACCAGTGTCTTGGACATGTAGATGACCAAGGCTCTAACTGGACACATCAAACAATCTGCCTCCAAACCTTGAGACAAGAACCTGGACCATGCTGGGATATTAAACTCGTGAGGAGATGGATCCTCCAAACTCTAAACTGCCTGACCTGTAGAAGGTATAATAAAAAAATCTGCTGCCTTTTGAACAGGGGCAGTGGCTGGGGAAACGTCATGCCTTAAGCACCACTCACAGAACACCTTCCATTTGGACTAATAGACCGCTGTTGTAGATTCCCTGGTGGATTCCACCATTCTTTTAGCAGCTTCTCGAGAAAAGCCTGCCCTAAAGAGAGAACCTTGGAGCACCTGCAAACATGTAGCCATAGCATCGCAGGATTTGAATGAAACAGAACGTTCTGGGTTGGCGTAGTAATTTCTCCCACAGAGGTAATTGCCGCGGAGCATCCACCAGAAGCTCCAGTAGTTCCAGGAAATAAGGTCGTGCTGACCACCACTGTACTATGAGATAGACCACACATTGGTGAGACGTGATCTTCGGTAACACTGCCGGAAGGGTTGCTGGGGGCGGATAAGCCTAGGCTATCAACCCCGACCAATCCTGAGTCAACGCGTCCATAGCCAACGCGTTTGGATCCGGGCTTGGTGACATGTAGACAGGAACCTGGTGGTTCCAACATGTCGCAAACAAATCCACCAAGGGAGTCTGCCGAGTGAGACAGCCGCCGGAATACATCCGGATGTAACTGCCATTCTGTCTGGATAATCTGATTCTGCCTGGATAGATAATCTGCTAAGACATTGAGGTGACCCGGAATATGCAGAGTCGGACAAAGTTTGTTGTTTGATGAGGAGCATAGATCGTATAGAGCCCATGTTAACTCAAGAAGTTGTGGGGATCTTGTCCCTCTCTTCTTGTTTATGTAAGCCATCACCGTAGTGTTGTCCGTGACTACTAACAGCCTGGAGGCATAAAGTTCTGGTAGAAACGCCTTCACCGCCCTGATGACTGCCTCGAACTCAAGCACATTGATATGACATGACTGAAGAAGTGGGGACCACCTCCTGCTCACTGTCTTGGATTGAAGGTGGTCTCCCCACCCCTCCAAGGTTGCGTCGGTGAAAACACTCAGTGTTGTTTGAAACGGCGTCAGCGATACTCCTTTTAGAACATTCCCTGGTTGAAGCCACGAACTCAGGAGAAGTTTGACACCCGGCGTCAACACCACTCGGGGGTTCAAATGACGCACACCCCAATGAGGATTTAGGTGATCATACTGATCATAGATGATATTGTATTGATATCGTAGTGACACTGTTCTGGTACCATACTGTTATTGTATTGACATCGTAGTGACACGATACTGGTACCATATACTGATAGTGTATTGATATGGTAGTTACACGGTACTGATACCATACTGATATGGTATTGACATCGTAGTAAAACGGTACCTGTATCATACTGATAGAGTATTGACAAGGTGCCGTACCATACTGGTAGAGTATTGACATCGTAGTGCCACGGTAACGTAGCATGCTGATATCGTAGTGACATCACAGTGACACGATACTGGAATTATACTGATATTGTATAGACATCGTAGTTACACGATACTGGTACCATACTGATATTTTATGGATATTGTAGTGACACGGTACTGGTACCATACTGATATTTTATTCACATCGTGGTGACACGATACTGGAACCATACTGATATTGTATAGACATTGTAGTTACACGATACTGGTACCATGCTGTTATTGTATTGACATCGTGGTGACACGGTACCGTACCATACTGATATTGTATTGAAACCGTGGTGACACAATACAGAAACCATACTGATATTATATTGACATCGTAGTGATACGATACTGGTACCATACTGTTATTGTGTTGACATCCTGGTGACACGATACTGGAATTATACTGATATTGTATTGACATCGTAGTTACACGATACTGGTACCATATTGATATTATATTTACATCGTGGTGACATGACACTGGAACCATACTGATATTGTATTGACATCGTAGTGACACGATACCGATACCATACTGATAGTGTGTTGACATCGTGGTGACACGATACTGGAACCATACTGATATTGTATTGACGTCGTAGTGATACGATACTTGTACCATGCTGGTATTGTGTTGACATCGTAGTGACACGGTACTGTACCATACTAATATTGTATTGACATCGTAGTGACACGATATGGCACCATACTGATATTATTTTGACATCGTAGTGACACGATACTGGTACCATATTGATATCGTAGTGACACAGTACTGACACCATACTGATATTGTACAGACATCATGGTAAACACGGTACTGACACCATACTGATATAGTATTGACATAGTGGTAACACCGTAAAATATTGTTATTGTATTAACATCGTCGTGGCACGGTACTGACCATACTGATATTGTATTAACATTGTAGTGATACGATACTGGTACATGTACCATGCTGTTTTTGTGTTGACATCGTAGAGACACGGTACCGTACCATACTGATATTGTATTGACATCGTAGTGACACGATACTGGCACCATACTGATATTGTATTGACATCGTAGTGATACGATACTGGTACCATGCTGTTATTGTGTTGACATCGTAGTGACACGGTACCGTACCATATTGATATTTTATTGACATCGTAGTGACACGATGCTTGTACCATACAGATATTGGATTGACATCGTGTTGACTCGATATTGGTACCATACTGATATTGTATTGGCATAGTGGTAACAAGGTACTGGTATCATAATTATATTCTATTGACATCGTAGTGACATGTCAGTGGTACCATACTGATATTGCATTGACACCAAAGTGACGCAGTGCCAGTACTATACTGATAGTGTCTTCACATTATAGTGACACAGTACTAGTACTATCCTATTAGTGTATTGACATCGTAGTAACACGATACTGGTACCACCCTGATAGTGTATTAACATTGTAGTCACACGGTACTGGTACCATACTGATAGTGTATTGACATCGTAGTGACATAGTACTCGTACCATACTGATAGTGTAGTGACATGATACTGGTACCATCCTGATTATGTATTGACTTCGTAGTGACACGGTATTGGTATCATACTGATAGTGTATTGACACCGTAGAGACGTGGTACTGGTACCGTTATGATATTGTATAGACATCGCAGTGTCACGGTACTGGTACCGTAATTATATTGTATTGACATCGTACTGACACGGTACTGATACCATACTGATATTGTATTGAAATCGCAGAGACACGGAACTGGTACCGTACTGATATTGTTTTCACATCGAAGTGACCAAATATTGCTACCATACTGATATTGTATTGATATCGTAGTGACACGATACTGGTACCATACTCAGTGCATAAACAGCGTTGTGACATGGTACTGGTCCCATACTGATAGTGTATTGATATAGGTACTGACCATACTGATATTGCATTGACATCGTAGTGACACGGTACTGACACCATATTGATCTTGTATTAACATAGTGGTAACACGAAACTGACCATACTGATATTGTATTAACATTGTGGTGACACGGTACTAACACCATACTGATATGGTATTAACATGGTGGTAACACGGCACTGAAACCATACTGATATTATAATAACATCGTGACGAGGTACTGTCACCATACTGATATTGTATTAACATCGTGCTGACACGGTACTGACACCATACTGATAATGCATTGAAATCGGTGTGACACGGTACTGGTACCGTAATGATAGTGTATTGATATCGTAGTGACACGGTACTGAAACCATACTGATATTGCATTGGCATCGATGTGACATGGTACTGACACCATACTTATATTGTATTAACATCGTGGTGACACGGTACTGACATTATACTGATATTGTATTAACATCGTGTTGAGGGAATGTCACCATACTGATATTATATTAACATCGTGATGACATGGTACTGACACCATACTGATATTGCATTGACATCGTTGTGACACGGCACTGGTACCGTAATGATAGTGTATTGATATCGTAGTGACACGGTACTGAAACCATACTGATATTGTATTAACATCGAGGCGACTCGGTACTGACACCATACTGATATTTTATTAGCATCGTAGTAACACGATACCGACACCATACCGATATTGAATTAGCATCGTATTGGTACGGTACTGGTACCGCAATAATATTAAATTGAAATCATGGAGACACAGTACTGACACCATACTGATATTGTATTAGCATCGTAGTGACACGGTACTGACACCATACTGATATTGTATTAGCATCGTGGTGACACAGTACTGAAACCATACTGATATTATATTAACATCCTGGTGAGGTACTGTCACCATACTGATAATGTATTGATATCGTGTTGACATGGTACTGACACCATACTGATATTGTATTAACATTGTGGCGACACGATACTGACACCATACTGATATTGTATTAGCATCGTAGTGACACGGTACTGACACCATACTGATATTGTATTAGCATCG
>JAUELC010115923.1:0-11629 GCA_031471745.1 Cryptochiton stelleri
AAGAAGAAGAGCAAAAGGTGATAGGACAGACTCATGTACCGAAACCAGAATCGTAGCAAAAATTTGATTTACAGTAAGAATCTGACGTTAAAGTATAATCAAACAAAAAAAGAGCTAGGTTTTTTTAGCTCGTATACCAAGTGTAGATTTGATAGCGACCAAAAATGTTTGTAGCACCGGTGATTTATGGTCAGCTAAAGCATCTTTCAACCAGTTATCATATTTCTTTATTGTCTTGTGTATGCCGCGTTTGCTCATATTCGCAGTAATTAACGGTAGTACATAATGATAATTTCATCACCAGTGTGTCGACAATGTTTATGTATACGGTTTCTGATTCTGAATTTGTGTAGAACTTCATTGGACATCGAAGGTTTGCTCGTTGGTGCAATAGTGATAGTTTTGTAACGGAAAAAAATCTGAACAAACAGACGAGAAAAGAGAATTAAAGTATTACATCGCATCTGTCACGGAGTCAAATATACCAACACCAACGTGACATGGAACAAGTATAAGTGTATTATTAAGATCGTGCAAATGAGCTAATGGTAATCCCAGCCTAGCCGTGTAGGTGACTTCGAAAAAACGTAAGAGCAAGTTAGCACAATGTGATAAACGATAACAAAAGGACCAGCAGTGTTAACTGGAGACACTACACCAGAGTTCGTCATAAAGCCATTATTATCTGTTATAGCAGGATCAAGAAGAAAAACGCCAAATATATTCCGTTGATTCATTTGACAATTGAAAAATAAAACAATTTGCCTACAATTTATAGAATTCGAACTTAACAGAGGCTATGTCAATCTCAGTTTTAGCAATATTCTGACAGCGTTTCTTTGAGCATTGCCAATTAGATACATCTAATAATTAGGGCCTATTGTGAATCCTTATGCGATGTGACGACACTGGTTCCATTGAGCAAAAGGAATATAAATAAACAAATCTTAATACAATATCAAAAATGTAAATAAGAAATAATTAGAGGCCCCGAACTAGAGCCCTGGTGCATAACCCTGGTGCACACCGCAGCGATTGTTCACATTTAAATGACACTTTTTTACCTTTATTTTTCGAATAATCAGAAACAAAAATATATTTAACATATCTATATCTTTAATACCCAAGTGTAGAAAGTAAAATACAATGATAATAGGCATCGACGATATAGTGTCATGTAGAAACGAGCAACTAAGAAGAACTATTATTCTCCTCGGACACCTTCGGACTAAATTTGATAAAGGCGAAATTTCACTGAATTAGTGTACACGCATATGTTCTGCAGCTTGGGCTAACCATGGAATGCTCATTTATTTAAGTTATTTTAAATTGTTTTTAGCACCAAGCATAAAACTCTCATAAATCCAACGGTGCATGGTGATTTAGTGGTAACAATCCATGTCACAAACTACTTACATTAAAGCAAAAAATAAAAAAAAACAATCCAAAGACGATGACAGTGTTGAGAATTTACACTATCAATTACAAATAGATCTATAAATCAATTATAGACGAACCTCTGGTAGAGCCCCCGGAATGGAGAAAAACATCGGGTTAGTCAGTTGGCCAGAAGGTTGTGCTGGTAGAGACTGCATTTTCTCCAGATCTAGTACAGTGTCCCCTACAACAACAACACAGTTCAAGAAACGTGACTGTTATATATCATGAATATGATAATGATTGGTACATAGTTTGTATCTGTTACCTGTAGACGAGAGAAACAGACAATGTATAGATAAGCACTCCTTTATTTCTGTGAAGATATTCTTATGGTTGCAAGCTAACCAGTTTCTACTTGCATCAACAATAGTCTACACGCTTTGCATAGGTAATAATGATTTATATGTTACATGAAATAATCATCCCAACAAAATGCACAAATCCATGAACTAATAATTGATATTTTGTCATGACTTCTACTCTGGACTGATATTTCTTTATGAACACTATATCATTAAAATGTTTTTACTTTAATGATATTAATTGATCGATCAATCATACGTTCGTTCGCTCATACATGCAGATAGTGCAGAGTTTACCATGATGCCTGTACTGCGTTCCCGTTAAGGTAATATCATTTATATCCTCTAGTTTAAATTATATTTGATTTAGTCATGATGCATTATGTTTTATTTATTTCCATTGGTTCCATAACAACTCTCTGGGGGTATAGACAGCAAGGACTCATTATTATTATACTATTATAATAGATATCCATAAGCATGTAGGCCTATGGATGCTTTGATTCAAATATAACTGGATCGAGTTAATTCTGCCTGACTTCAATCTCATCATGTTAGAATATTTTTAAGAATATGTTATGGAATGGTGCAATTAAGATGATATCAGTGGACCTGTTCGTCAGGGCACGATTTCGCATTTACTGTGCAAACGTCCGCCCTTTCTAGTTCATTAGCATGACACATAGCCTACACAGGCATATATTGGCCGTGAAAGGCAACAAAGGAAAAAAGCTAATTGGGGTTTCCATGGAAACAGTAGCTTTAAATCTTGATTGAAGGTATAGAGTTGTTCTGTGAAATCACGTATTGGGTTAATGTTATAGGACCGACTAACAGGTGCCCGGCTCTCAGGAATGTACTTGTAGGTTTGCCAGACTAACGCCGCATGTTTAGTCCACACTATTCAACACGCACGTCACTCCGCCGATAATCTTTGAAAAACGTTATAACGTCCATGCCTTTCGTAACGGATTCAGTTTAACTGAGTTCATTGTAGTGCTAGTAAACTTGACGAGTAAGGCGCCCAGCCATGATCTGGGCAACTTGTTTAGTCTCGATTGTGGTTGACTTACTTCACTTATTCAGATGATTCAGTCGATTTCTTCCTTTATAACATAGCTCACAGACTGTTCATCCTGTCACGTAATTGTTACTGTTTAGGCAGTACAAAACTATTCCAAGTCTTTAAAAAGGATAATTTGTAAATATGTATTAGATACTAATGAGCCAAACCCGTACAGTCGTGGCCCAAATCATTCAATTGAATGGGGTCGCCATAAAAATAATATGTATGTACAGACTGTCCACATCAGAATTTTATGAAATTTTCGGACATTGTTTTAGCCAGTTCGACAACTTTCAACTTTGCTCTAACTGTTGTTGGTATTTTATACACTGTTCTGAGTTATTTTGGCACATCTGTTATAATTACCGACATTTTGTGATTAGTTTGTAAATTTGTTCTAAATGTTTCGACATGATGATAACATTAAGCCTCTTTTCTCATACATTAAAAGAGTTTTTTAAAAAGTCATTGTTAATGACTAAGTTGTTTTTTGTGGTCTATTTTGTGTTGTTTCTTTCCCTAGTGTTTTGCTATCTTCATTTATAGATAAAAGTGAGGTAGAGAGATTGCTAATACCCATGGTTTACCTAAGGATTGCCTGTGTCCCCTAAAACAAACAAACATTCGCCCTGCAGCCTGTTTGAAGCTGATTTACTCTGACGACGTCTTAGAACACTGATGTATTTAACAAGCCATACGTTAACGTAAACGCTTTCACAACTTGTCAGTGGAGAACAGAGTTATCTCAAAATGGGCATATTAATATCCATACAAACAGAGGATAATATTGAAGCCTAACAGATGTGATATCAGAATCTGGCAGACACATGTTTATTCGCAATAATTATTTGGACATATTCCCGTGTCGCAATAGTATTACAAACTGTAGTAAACCTCCTTTTTGCGCTGAAGCTGTTGCAAATGAAGGCATACAGGATCAAGTTTTAAGCCGATAGCATCGAACATTCGTCCAACAAAGCAAATGGTTAAATACATAAGAATTCTTGCCGTGATTGTTATTCGTCTAACTTCCTATCAATGTAACATGATTATTTCCTGATATCATTATTGAAACTGTATCGTGTGGATGGTTGGTGGATTGATTGAGGGCGTAGACTTAGCGTTTAAGTCTACCATGTCCAATCAGATGCTAATGAAGGTTTGAACATTGGGCTGTGTCTCTATCAATGTTATTGTATCATTCTCAGCGTGTTTCATCTCACATAATCCTGTTAAACAACGGGTTCCTAATTGATGTCAAATACTTGATGACGCCTTAAAACTTACACAAACATTCCAGCCAATCACGATCAAATAGGCTGTACTTCTTGTACAAATATTGATAATTATGTTCTTTCCAAACATTTGTAATCAAAAGGGAAGGAATCGACGACAATATAGCAATTATTGAACTATTTAAGTTAAAAAAAACATTAATGTCGACGCTCAATTAGTCTGACAATTGCTCCCCAAAATTCTGATTAAAAATAACGAAAGAGGCTTTAACTTGTGACCGAAAAGCAAACAGTTAAATTCTTGGCGGCTTTGATTGCTATATTTTTTTTATTTATTTATTATTTAAGGCGGTATACAAATGCAGCCGTTTATACGTAGATGTTAAATTAATTTGAATAGGCAAAATCAAAATACATTATCAGTAGAATAATACTGATAGCCAAAGAGTTATGTTCTTTCCTTTGTTTTCAATCTGTTATTTACGGTGATAGTTGCCTTGCTATCAAAGCTGTTCGGATTTGTTATGTGGACAATATATTCTCCTATCTTATCTCCTGATAATACGTGAATGTGATTGGCTGAGGCGCTCTGTACGGATTAGTGGAACATTCCCTCTGTTTGATTGCTTCTCTAAACTGGCTCATCGGGTTTATTTCCTATCTTTAAACCGGAATCGCGGTGGGAAGGAAAATCAGTTTGCTTGTTGGGTATGTTATTTGTAATATTTGTCTACGATTTCTGAACGTTACCTCGGCTATCTTTTCAGGAAACAAGACCGATTCATTTGAATTACCACTATCTCTTTAAGGGACAAACCATTATCTCCTTCTATGTGCTAAATAAAAAGTTGCATTGTCATCTCTGGCGTTTACGGCGTTGTCAGATGTTGATCATATTATGAATTAACACCTTTTTTAAAAACAAAAACGGATGAGGGAAAATTAGTGTACAATGGCAGCCACATCTTTTGGTTACCAAGCGTTTGAAAGGAGGATTTAATTGTCCGGTCATAGACACACCCTATCACCCTATGTACAGCAAGCAGAATAGGGAGGCAGCGTTCGTGTGTCCGTCAATTAACAGCCATCTACTTCTGTACGGACAAACCCTGTTGAAACAAAGTAATAATTGAGTGGGTTCAAGGTTGTACTGGCCCCCACAACCACATCGAGGAGAGTTTTTGTGAAGGGATTAGAACCTATTGCTCCTAATCTAATGAAATCAAGTTTGTTTTCCCCAGGTAAATCTTTGAATAACGTGCCATAAATTATCCATTCCTCCTGGCGGAATACAGACTCCCATTCTATGCGTTTAAAATGTCTATATCCTATAGGCCTATAGACCGAACTGTCGGCGTGTATAAAGAATAAAAACATCTCTTCCTGATTATAGATTTAGGCAACATTTCTGAATCTAGTTGAATTAAAAAGGATTCAAATTAGTACGGTGTTGAAAGGAAATGAATTAAATTAAAAAAAGGATAAATCAAAACAAATAATGATAAGAGGAAAAAAAACTTAACACACCCTGTTATAATAGAGTATTGTGGAAGTATGTTGTTAAATATTTGAAATGAAGGGTGGCGCGACCCCTTAACTGAGGGGGCACATCGATAAACATCAATTAATATTTACATTATACAATAAATGAAGTTGAGTAGATATTGGTATTGTAAGTGTGTATTAAATGTTGACTTAATTCCCTGACCCTCGATTGTTATGTTAAAACTCGTATAAATTTGAGATGAAGCCGGTTCTGTCAATTAAGTGTTAGCTGCGTGTTAGCAGCATGTTAACAAACCTCACCTAGCGTCTCTGTGCCAGGTGTAACATTAGAAATAAAACCGGTTT
The DNA here is from genome assembly GCA_031471745.1 of Cryptochiton stelleri. Taxonomy (NCBI): domain Eukaryota; kingdom Metazoa; phylum Mollusca; class Polyplacophora; order Chitonida; family Mopaliidae; genus Cryptochiton; species Cryptochiton stelleri. The sequence goes on from JAUELC010115923.1 coordinate 5,895, forward strand.
GAGATTGCTAGTATTTCTCACTAACACAGTTTGGGGACTGTGACAAGAAGACACGGAGCTAAAGTATCCTGAACACATGTATCGGCTGATTACATCAGCAGTATCCAGTCTTGCCCAGCTGACCGCGATGGTATGCAGTTTTCACGGCCATTAATCTCGACCGGTAATTTAAATGTTCAGCAAATAAAACCTGTTCCGGTTTGGTCAGCACACATAATCACAATATAGGGCCTTAATCTAACACAATTCGTTGCTCAATGGTGATGGCTGGTGTTTGTAATAGTGCGCTTCATCAAATAATCATCAACAGACTCTGTGTAGAATTTTGTGACCGCCACTTAGCCGTAATACCGTGATGTCTAGCATTCCCTTCTCCCACATGAAATCAGGCCATAATGGTGATACATTGGTTGACATAATCAGAGCGGTTGTTGAAATAACTATTATCTACTGAAGGAGTTAACGGGTTGTGAAATAAGAGTTAAATTACTGAACTTCATGAAATATACATTGTAAGCAATTTCAAAACGACATTTCCTTGTAACAGAATAAGTTGTATTTAAAAAACGACCAATCCAGTCAGGTTAAACAATACTGGACTGCTGACATCAGCGTTGTAAGTCACGATGTGATATGGTGGGTTTAAATGTCGGTTATGTGATTGTAACAAGAGCTTACAGACATTTTCGTAGTTATCATATAGTTGACAGTTGTTGACAGTGTCCGGTTAAGTTCTATTCACGGAGTTGTCACGCTTCTCTCTAACTCTATGGTTTTACTGAGAAACACACCTTGAATTTTATCTCTGACATTTTAACAAAATGATGTCGCTTTGACTGAGTCACAAGCAATTAAGACCAGTGCTTTAGCTTTCATTGAGTGATTCCATGAAACAATTAGAAAACGTTCGAATTTGAATAGCAAGAAAGCCTCATTTGTACAATGTAAAATATTGCAACAATTTCCTTGTTTTTTTGTTTAAAGCTAATCTGTCTCAGCAAATCGAATTCAATATGTATTCACTAATATTGCGATCAGTTTAGGTTAACCCATGTCGGGAAACTCAGAAATCATCTACCTTCTGTGATCTTCTCAACTAAGTCGACATGACAACAACATACGTAGGCCTGCGTATCATCGAAGTGTGTCTACTAAGATCATAACATTGAACACCGGTTGTGTTAAAAGTCATACATAACCACATATGAAACATCACATAATTTACATTTTACAATCGATTGTATTTTATTAAAAAGACAAGTTAAGTCACGGGATCCTGTTGTGTTTTGATACCATTGACTCCATGTTTTAAACTGTTGCCATCTCAATCGGGCAGTATTAGGCAATAACAAGACAGGCTAAACCAAAACTGTCAATGAGAAAAATCCGTCTTAGTAATCTAGTCGGAAATCTGGAGACAACTATTCACACTGGCAATCAGACGACAGGCACACATATCAATATACTCAGTCTTACTGAGTGACTCATGCTATTAAAACAAGCTTCATTTTTTTATAGTTGGCTAACTGACTTAATACAATTAGAGTAAGGACACCTTAATTAAGTAGATGGTAGCTAAAATGACTAGAAAAAAACTCGCTAAAAACTTAGGTATGTATTCGTTTTCACAAAGTTCTACATGCTTTTCTCCAGAAGTTTCATGAGAATTTAGAAGTTTTTATTTCACCCCCCTCCCCCCAAAAGAATTATAATAATAACAAATCATTGAAGAATATTTAAATAATGTATAAACGTTGAATAAATTTTCCAGGCTGCTGATTTTTGTTATTTTATTTCAATGTTACTGTCAATCAGAATGATTTGGCACAGCTTCATTTTGGGCGACCGTGTTATTTAACTATAAGAATTTAATTATTTTAAAGGTGAAGTCAAATATTTAATTTAAAAACAGGAAGTGATGTTATATTCGCAGCAACGGTATGTCTGCGTCCTTGTCGTGTGTGTCCATCCATGGAAGCGACAGTGGCTTTTGTTGCATAAAGCCAAAAGTAAGCTTTCAAATTCTCGAGACTACAGCGAAACTACAGCAACAAACAGCAGCGATGAAAGGGATCAATCACACTAGGCACGTATCAGCTTATATCCAGTTGGTAATTTACAATTTAATCAAACAGTTTCAATTTAAGACATGCCATCATATGTATGTCAAACTGATGTTATTTCCGCAAGTTATAAAAATCAGCCTCGGCGCTGAATGCCGCGCATCCATCGCGAGACAGTCACTAGGATGACCTATCTTCACTGCGAACAATAACGTCACTTCCGATTTGTAATTGACTAATTAACGACTGAACGTTCTCCGTGACTAATTAACGACTGAACGTTCTCTGTGACTCATTAACGACTGAACGTTCTCCGTTTCGAATGCGACACAGTTTGATGTCTGTCAAACCATACGTTGAGAATAATACGTTTGGGTCGACAATTCCTGGACGTTAAAAGTTTTATTAGTAATGATGTACTTACCGAGATTTTGTGACTTATACTCTCCGAAGGAACAAGCTCCACTCCTATCAGTTGTGTCATACATACAGATGTTAAAATATGTCTCACAACCTGTTGCATTATCATTACAGAACTTTCCTTCCTCTGACAACTGGCGCAGTAAATTCTCATAACGGATAAACTTTAGCTCGAACACCGTATCTGCATTACATAACTGAAATAAAGAATGTTACCCCAAATTAGTTAACATCGATAAAACAATTACTACACATTGCAAAAATATAAACTGCTTAATATAAAGATTATAGGCATGGTTTGTGTTCGGATTGATGTGATGCTTTCTCTCTTGTCGGCATTTTAGTTTTGTATAGCACAAGATTTTCAAGATAAGGATGCTCTGCGGGGATCTGACACAAGTTCTCATGATAGTACAAACCGTAATTCCGAATACAGACAATTTCATATTAGCTTGAAATTTCGGCACTTTGTAAACCAAAGAAGAAGCTCCCTGTATTCAGACCCAAGCATAGCCCAAAACGCAAAAAGACCGATTAGTTTCATTCTGTCTTTCAAAGATTTAAAACAATTTTATCCTCACGATAAACTAAATCAAGCTAGTCCTCAATCTTCCAGCATATATATGTCTTACATATTTTGAAAACCCTTGCTCTTTTTACTTCGGTACAAAGAAGGGCCTACAATTTGAAATAGATATAGTCTAAAAGCTTTTGTTTGGTCGTCATAGGACAAAATGGAAAAATGTGCTTAATCTCGTTTTAGCGGCTCAGAGTTAAACAATAACAATGCCTCAGGAAATATTTATGTTCAAATACTAATCAGTCGTTATACACTTCGCATAGGTTCGCTTTATGACGGAGATGTCCGAATCTATGTGGGTGTGTGTGTATATACGCGCCATTTCCCCCTGTTGTTCGGGTTTCCCATCTACACAGCCAGCTTCGGAGAAACAGGATGACACTGAGATACCAAGTCGGCCTTTCTCGACCATTACCTTCTTGAAACTAATCTCGACTGTAAAGCAGTTCATTTTGGGCACGGGAGGTAACTCTTGTAGATCTACTTCGACATTTGTTGTCGTTCTTGTGTAAGTAGATGACATCATCGGATCTACATTAAACTTAAATTACACCCCTCGACCACTATTTTTCATTTGCAACAAGTTGTAGGCGAATAAAAGCAAAAGCTTGTTATTTCAAAAGGATTTGAGCTTCTAAGTACGTTGGATTCGCCGCTTTTGTTTAATGAATCCGCGAAGAACTTTGGTCAAAATATCCGGCGATTAATTTAACGCTTTTTTCGGTAGTATTATTGCGACGATGAACCTCGACGGTATAGTTTACGGCGACGATAGGAGGCGGAAACAACCGGGGGATATTCTGATATGCTGCAATCAATCAGTGATTTGTTACGTCATCTGACCAGAACATTTCCTATAAACTAAAAGCCTAGATTTTAAATATTATTTCTTATTATGTATCAATAAAGTATATGATGTTTTTATTGCATTTTATATGTTACATAGATTATTTAATGTTTGATGCTTTTGCTTTAGAATATTGTTATTGATTAAAAATATAAAACTAGTGTTGTTGCATTTAGCAATATAGCGACATATTTAAATGAATATATTCTGAATAATTAGACAACAGTCATTGTTTACTAGCGCTATAGACTACTGTCGTACGCTGCATGTAAGATTTTACCGTTATTAAATTGTAACTTTTGCAGTGTTTAGCAGTTGTCATATATGAACGACCATCGGGTTAAGGGCAGTTTGTTCCGAGCGTAGTCATTCTGTCTTTACTTAGCGCTGGAGGAACATTATTTTTCTAACAGGACAAAACACTTCATATTGTGACCGCTGTCAAATAAGTGAAACACCATTGAGCACGGTGTTAAACCCCAATCAATCAATCAATCTTTATTATCGAGGGACAACATGTCTGTTGAAAACCAATTTCCAGATCCATTATTGCTTATCTAGATAAATATTTCTCATTACATTTTACATTCATATAGGCCTACTCTTGGCGCTAATCGGTTTAATGGTGTTTTGCAAAGTAAGCACTATTTTACCCTCACATAAATGTAAATGTATTGATGTCCTTTCTCATGGGTATATATCAAGGGAGTAATGTTTAAATAGTCATTGAGCCTGTTCATCAATTCCATTTTCCTTTCTTGGCAAATTATTGCTGATAAATATTATTACTGTTTAAACCAATCAAACAATCAATCAATCATATCTGGGTGGCAAATTCTCAACTTGTCTCAAGTTAAATCACACTATAACCATGAAGCAAAGTAACCATCAGAATTAATACGTTTGCTCCTTTTGACGTGAAAAACAAACTAGCGAACTCTATTTCACTTCTCAATACAAGAACTCTTCTTGTACGTTTACTGTCATAAAATAAGCGGCAATTGAAAATAGATGATACTGGAAGAGGGGAGGCAACTCTTATTTCCAATATGTTGGTTAGTTTGTCGCGAAGATAAGGGCTATATAGAAAAAGAGAACTATTCGTACAGAATTGTTATCTTCTGTTCCAGAATGAAAAGCATGCGTATTTTGATTATTTCATATGGTTAACTAGTTATTTATTATTCAGTTACATAAGAATACTGTAATGAGTAATGACAAAATATTAAATAATTACTTCGCTTTTAAAAAAATTACTGAAGTCACAATCTAAAATGTCGAGCCAAGCCCAGAATTTCATTTTAACATATATGGTGTTACTCAGCATAAACATATAGGCCCATTGGGGCCTACACCTTTCACAAAAAATATGTGTGTGCGAAAAAAGAAGAAAATTAGATATCCCTATTTATTTACGAAAGCCCTGGAGGCTCATTTTCTTTTTCTTTTGTTTTGTTTTTTATTATATAATTGTTGATTCCAGAATTTATTTTCATTTCCTAGTCCAGGCAAACAACATTCTCAAAAATGTTAGGGGCTAGTTCGTCCATCAGTTATATAATAATCATCATTAAAAGATGAATGTTCTTACCTCTTACATCCTGCTTTCTTTCTTCGTGCGTGCGGGTGGTTGGTGGGAGCTTCGTGTTGTCCTGGTGCTCTCAGAGCTAAGGGGCAACAAGAAGCTGGTGTGGCGTTCTGTTTTGTCCTGTGATTGTCTTGTATCTTGTCATTGTTTGTTGCCAGTAGCGTCAAGGGTGGTTTCCTTCACCCATTGGGCTGGCACGCCGTCATATAAGTGAAATAACCTTAAGTACGGCGTAAA